>PITA01001304.1:180931-203773 GCA_004023965.1 Spilogale gracilis
CCCCCCCCCCCCCCCCGTTGCTTTTGTTGAAGCTGTAGAAGGGTTTTTCAGTGTAGGGCTCCTTGGTGTTAAGCACTGAACTACTACTCACCTCTCTACTCACCTCTCTCGAATTCTTTTCCGAGGCTTGGAGTATATTGATGTTGAAAAGTTAAGACCGAGGGAGAAATCTTACTACTTTCTTCCTTAGAATAAAATATAAATCCTGAGAATAATTGATAGTAGCACAAGAAAACTCTGTGAATGTGTTACATTGTATAAAAATCTTATTCATAAATATAAAGGTTTTTGATGCCATCAAAACTTTATGGAAAAATTAAAAAGATTTGCTTTTTTCTTATCCAGATCTGAGAAAAATAAGGGGAATTGGCTATTGCAAGTCCTTTTGTAGTCTGTTGAATAATTTAAATTTATAGACATTCATAATTTTGTACAAAAAGTGCTGCATATAATTTTTTCCTCAATCCAACTGTGAGTGGTTTTCTAGCTTTGGCTTTTATTAGGTATTACAAATAGGTTTGTATTGGTTTTGGTGGCATCAGTGTCTTCTTGGCATTTTACCCATTATCAGTGGGCTTGTATGAAACTGCCAAGGAAAAGTCATCTGCCCGTAGAAAGTTTGCTTAGCTAGCAGAATGGAAACTTGTGAATGAGCCTGGCGGTGAAACAGGTCAGGCCATTCATTGTTCTTCAAGTATTAACATACTGATTTAGGCAGTATTCAAACCATCTAGTGCAATGCCTTTTTGTTTGTTTGTTTTTGTAACACGGGTGCAGTGTATTATAGAAAAACAAATTACAGTCATGAGCAGTTTTATTAATGCTGCTATGCTGGTTTTGTAAAAAATGTACATTATGTCTTTTGACAGGTTTAATTTTAACTAGAGAAATGACATTGTAAATCATAATATCCTCTTTTAACTTAATATGAAAAATTCAATTAACAATATTGAAAATACTTAATGTATTATATTGTATATATTTCTCTACTTTGGTTCTAGCTGTTTTATATGATTGACATGTTATTTAAGAGATAAAACTGCCTTGACCTTTTGGAGACTTACACTGTAAATAAAGAAGACTTACAATAAACTGAGAATCAGCTTCACTTTGTTTTCAATCAGTTGGAGGAAATTAGCAAGGAGAGATGGAGTTTGGTGCCCAAAAGCTTCTTCCCTCGCCCCTGGCCTCAAATCGTTACCTTCTGTTCTATTCTCTTGCCATTCGTTTCACCACAAGAGAATTTAAGTCTTTCGCTACTAAATGGCCTTTTTAAGTCCCAGAAAAGGGGGTCATAAGTCTGTGTGTTCACTTCTGTCAATTGTGGTTTCACCTTTTCTGCCTTCCCTTTTTTCATCTATTTCTGCTTTCCTGGTGGGATAATCAAGAAAGTACTGCCCTTTCTCAGCCGGTAATGGCTGATTTGCCTGGAAGGCAGGCTCTCTGAGCTACTAATTGGTCCCCAGCCTGTTTAGAGGAATCCACCTGAAGTGGACCCAGCTGTGCTGTAACCTGCAGCTGCTTTCCTTCAGGGAGCCTGCTCCCCTTCAGCGAACCTGGGCTCACACGGGGACCAGGAGAGCCCTGAGGCAGCACTGATGCTGCCAAGCACCCAGTGCTCTCTTCCACCTACTTGGAAATGTCCTATGGTGGACATTCATTTCTTGTACACTTCCTGGGTCAGTGCTTAACAAAACTAAGATTTTTTAACGTAAGTTTAAAAATTTTGGTTAAAACCCATCCCATATGTATCATCTTAACGATCTTTAAGTATATAATTTAGTAGTGTTAACTATATTCACATTGCACATTATACCACCAGAAGGTTTTCATCTTGCAAACCTGAAAATATACCCATTGAGCGACTCTTCCTGTTCACCCTGGTCTCTGGTAACTGTTCTCTTTCATTAATCTGACTACTTTAGGTTCTTTACTGTAAGTGAAATCATATAGGATTCATTTGTGGATGGCTTATGTTACTTAGTGTAATATCCTCATTCATCCCTGGTGTAGCATTTCCTCCCTTTCTTAAGTTAAATGAGGGGTGCCTGGGTGGCTCAGTCGTTTAAGCGTCTGCCTTTGGCTCAGGTCATGATCCCAGAGTCCTGGGATCGAGTCCTGCTTCTGGTTCCCTGCTCAGTGTGGAGCCTGCTTCTCCCTCTGCCTGCCACTCCCCCTCCTTGTGCTCTCTCTCCCTCCCTCTGACAAATAAAATCTTAAAAAAAAAAAAAAAAAGATTTTCCAGTTTGGATGATACTCCGTTATATGCATACCACATTTTCTTTATTCATCATCAGTGGATATTTGAATTGCTTTCACCTCTTGGCTACCATGAATAATGAACATGGAGGTGCAAATGTACTTCCAAGAGCCTTTAAAAAATTATTTTGGGTAAATACAGAGAAGTGGGATTGCTGGATCCCATGGTAGTTCTATTTTTTTTTTTTTTTTCTTAGTGTTTTGAGGAACCTCCATACTGTTTTTTCTCTAGCAGCTGTACTATTTTACAAGCCCACCAACAATATATGGGGTACCGATTTCTCCATGTCCTTCCTGGCACTTGGTTACTCATTTTGATGGTGGCCATTCTAATGAGTGTGAGGTATATCTCATTGTGGTTTTGATTTGAATTTCTCTCGTGATTAGTGATGTTGAGCATATTTTCATATGCATGTTGATCATTTGTACATTATATTTGGAGAAATGTCTATTCAAGTCCTTCAGCCATTTTTAAATTTGACTTCCTGATTTTTTTCTTTGTTGCATCGTAGGAGTTCTTATATATTCTGAATGTTAATCCCTCATCAGATGTATGATTTGTTAGTGTTTTCTCTCATCCCATAGGCTGTCTTTTCATTCTGTTGATCGTGTCCTTTGATGCACAAAAGTTTTTAAGTCTGATGTAGTCACGTTAGTCTCCTTTTGCTTGTACTTTTGATGTCGTAAGCAATAAATCATTGCCAATCCCAATGTCTTGAAGCTTTCCCCCTCCTTTTTTTCTAGTTTTACAGTTTTAGGTCATCCCGTTTTGAGCTAACTTTTTTATATGTCATACAATAAGGGTCTAACTTCACTCTTTTGCGTGTGGATATCCAGTTTACTAATACCATCTATAGAAGAGACCGTCTTCCCCATAAGTGGTCTTGGCACCCTTGTCAGAGATCATTTGAGCATATAAGCAAGGGTTTATTTCTGAGTCCCATTTATTTATGTGTCTGTCTATATGCTAATACCACCCTGTTTGATTCCTGTAGCTTTGTAGTATGTTTTGAAATAAGGAGGTGTAAGCTCTCTACCTTTATTTATTTATTTATTTCCAAAATTGTTTTGGCTGTTTGAGGCCCCTTGAGGTTTCAGATGTGTTTTAGGATGATTTTTTTTTTTTTTATTTCTGCAAAAAACAAAATGCCATTGGCATTTTGATAGGGATTGTGTAGACTGTTTTGAGTAATATGGACATCTTACTATTAAATCTTCCAATTCATGATCACAGGATGTCTTTCTGCCTCTGTGCTGCTAATTCTGTGTTTTTGTGCTGTTTTGTAGTTTTTAGAGTACAAGTCTTCACCTTTTGGTTACATTTATTCCTAGTATTTTATTCTTTTGATTCTATTGTAAATGGACTTGTTTTCTTAATTGCCTTTTCGGAGTATTCGTTGTTGATATATAGAAACACAACTGATTTTTGTGTTGATTTCCTGTCCTGCAATTTTACTGAATTTATTTTAATTTATTATTTTTTGGTGTATATACTCTTTTAAGGTTTTTTTTTTTTTACATGTAAGATGATGTCATTCGCAAACAGATCTTTTTATTCTTCCTTTTTAATTTCCATGCCTTTCATTTTGCTTTCTTGCCTAATTGCTCTGGCTGGAGCTTCAATGTTATTTTGGATGTAAATGTCGAGTGTGAGCCTCCTTGCCTTGTTCCTGACCTTAGAGGAAAAGCTTTCAGTGATGCTAGCTGTGGACTTTTCATATATGACCTGTATTATGTTGATGTAGTGGCCTGTTTTTAGTTTGTTGAGTGTTTATATCATGAAAGTGTGCTCAGTATTGTCAGATGCTTTTTCTGCATCAATTGAAATGGTTAAGTGGTTTTTATCCTTTCTATTAATGTGTTATATTACATTGATTGTTTTTCATATGTTGAATTATCCTTGCCTCTTGGGGATAAGTGCCATTTGGTCCTGGTGTCTGATCCTTCTAATGCACTACTGAATTCAGTTTGCTAGTATTTTGTTGAGGACCTTTACATCTCTATTTATCAGGGATGGTGGCCTGTAGTTTTCTCTTCTAACAATGTCTCTCTCTGGCTTTGACATCAGGGTAATACTGGCCTTATAAAATCATTTTAAGAGTTTTTCCATTCAATTTTTAAGGAGAGTTTGTGAAAGATTAGCATTAATTCTTCTTTAAATATTTAGAATCCACTAGTGAAGCCGTCTGGTCCTGGGTTTTCTTTGTGGGAAGGTTTTTGATGATTCAATCTCTTTACTAGTTATAGGTCTGTTCAGACTTTCTATTTCTTTATGATTTAGTCTTGGTAGATTATATCTTCTAGGAAATTATCCATTTCTTGTAGGTTGTCCAGTTTGTTGGCCTACAGTTGTTCATAGATTCTCCTATGATCCTTTTTTATTTCTGTGGCATTAGTTGTAATGTCATCTCTTTCATTTGTGATTTCACTTATTTGTGTTTTCCGTCTTATTTCTTAATCTTGCTAAGGGACTGTCAATTTTATGGATCTTTCCAAAAACCCAACTCTTTTTTGTTTTTTTCTATTCTCTACTTTTTCTCTGCTGTCATCTTCATTATATCCCTTTCATCTGCCACCTTGGGGTTTAAGGTTGTTCTTTTTTTCTAGTTTCTTGAGGTGTAAAGCTATGTTGTTGATGTGAGATTTTTCTTTTTCAGTATACATATTCATACCTGTGAGCTTCCCTCTTCATTCTTCTTTGACTTTGTCCCCTAAGGTTTGCTATGTTGTGTCTAACCTTTCATTTGTCTTAAGATATTTTCTAATCTTCCTTGTGCTTTCTTCCTTGAACTTGTGGTTGTTCAAGTGTGTGTTGTGTAATTCTTGTGTATTTATGGATTTTCCAGTTCTCCTACTGCTACTGATTTGGAGTTTTATTCCACTGTGGTTAGTAAAGATACTTGGTGTGATTCCAGTCTTAACAGTTCCTGCCCAAAGGAAATCTTCTGTTCTAGAACATGTATTCTGATGACTTAGGTTAAAACAAAGGAGAAGGGAGAGATCCAAGTAAGTGTTTAGAAATTGAATATCATGAATGAGACATGAGAACCAGTTACTGCCATAGGAATTTTTCTCGATGTCTTCACCTATTAAAAGAAGGTTCCCTCCCCTGCAAAATCTCTATTGCTAATTTTTAAAACTGAAAGTAAAAGCTATGAAATCATCATTCTACTTTAGTAAATGTCCTTTAATGCATCCTTGGAGTTAGCGGTCTCAAATTTGGCTCTGGTCGGCTGTTGTTTGCTGCTTATTACATTTAAAATTTTCAGATTTGTCAGAATATGTGTAAGGGCGGAGGAAACTTTTAACCTTATAAATTCTCATCTTTAAGATACTGATTGATTGTACTTATATGGATCTCAGCACCATATCATTAAATCTGCCCCTACTCTTAGGGGGAGGAAAGTATTTTCAGGGAGTTTACTAGGGTTAAGAATGGACCAAAATGAGGTTGCAGTGGTGAGAAGTGGCCAGTAGAGGGCTCTGAAGTACTAGATTCTAAGATTTCTGAATTGACTGTCCCCTTAGAGGGACCCCTGGGATGAGGGACCCAAGTCCCAAAAATTTTTACCAGAGTCCTAAGTGCCTTTTAAGCTACTTTTTGACAAGAGTCTTTTATATCTTAGAATATGTAGTTTTCAATGGAAGTGTAAGTTAGAAATAGTTTAATATTTTTTTCCTAAAGATTTTATTTATGTATTGAGAGAGAGAGAGAGAGAGAGAGAGAGGAAGAGAGCTCTAGAGCACAAGCAGGGGGAGGGGCAGAGGCAGAGGGAGAAGCAGACTTGCAGATGAGCAGGGAGCCTGATGTAAGACTCGATCCCTGGACCCTGGGATCATGACCTGAGCTGAAGGCAGATGCTTAATTGGTGCCCCTAGTTTAGTATATTCTACTCAGATTTGTAATTCTTTTTTTCAAATGAAAGTAGCACTAAAAGATTTTCATTGGAAAGAGCACATTTTTGATATATTTGCTATCTATATACCGCTGATAGAGAGTCATAAGCATAAATGAGTGACTGTCAGAAAAAGGACATTAGGAAAAACCAGGAAAATCTCCAAGTATGGACTTTAAGAAGAAAGCATTAGTATTAGTTCATTAATTGTAACAGTTTCACCTTATTAAATGTAAGATATCAATAGTAGGAGAAGCTGGGTGTATGGAAGCTATCTATACTACCTTTGTATTTTTTTTTTTCTGAAATGAAAAACAAAACAGACAAGTGATATATTGTAGATAGGAAGAGCCTTGCTCTAAAGATGCTGAGTTTAATGAAATTAAACTAGAGGGTCCTTTTGTCTTCTCTTGTTATTCTCCTATTAAAATACTTTCTTCCTTTCCCAATTCAAAGAACCAACTGCTCTTTAGAAGAAGATAGGCAAGTGGGAAGAGGATATACTTGCATTTCTCATGGCCCTTTCCCTGCCATCTTGCTGTGGGCGGCTTCCACATGCAGGTAAGAGCAGTGCTGCTGGGCACCTATCAGCCACAGATCTCTGGGGCTCTCTTTCTGTGAGGCCCTCTCCTCTCTGGTACTGTGTCCCATGAACTCAGCTGCCTTGCATCTTCCCCCAGGAGTAGAACAGGATCCTCCTCAGTTGCCTCTTTCTCTGCTTTGGCCTTGAAACTGTCTGAACATAATCTGGGACAAACTGGGCT
Organism: Spilogale gracilis; assembly: GCA_004023965.1. NCBI lineage: Eukaryota > Metazoa > Chordata > Mammalia > Carnivora > Mephitidae > Spilogale > Spilogale gracilis. The sequence goes on from PITA01001304.1 coordinate 187,851, forward strand.
CACCTCCTTTGTTTCCTATGTTTCAAGGATCTGCTGTCCTTTACTGGCTGATACCCAGTTTTGAAAACTGTTGTTCTATGGATTTTACCTGGTTTTCATGATTGTTTCAGTAAATCTGGACTCTACTACCTCACTTTTAGCCAGAAGCAGAAGCCCAAATCAGATGGAATTTATAAAGATTATATCTAACTGCTATGTTGAATTATAGATACGGTGTTTTCTCTGTCAAAGTAAAAAGTAATACTCCATTGACTGTTGTTAAAATGATTGTAAAAATGCAATTCTTTCTAGTTGAAGTCCTGTTTTCTGCAAAAAATTAAAATAAACAACATAACTAGGAAAAAAATTGTTTTTATTTTTTGAGGGGTGGGAAGAGTGGAAGAGAGAGAATCTCAATCAGGCTTCATGCCCAGATGGAGCCTAATATGGGTGAGGCTTCATTTCATAACCCTGAGATCATGACCTGAGCCAAAACCAAGAGTAGGATGCTTAACCAACATAGCCACCCAGGTGCCCCTAGGAAAGAAAATTTTAATTCAATATGTGAAAATTTGCCTTGAGTACCAGCAGATAATTGTGATCCTATACACAGATATACATTATCACCTGGCAGAGCATGTCTGGGGAGCAGAGAACCCTGAGCCAGTTCCTGGTATTGCCACCATGTTTGCCTTTTAGTGTCTCATCTTGAAAATACTGAACTTCAAGGTTGTTCAAGAAAGTCTTGAACACTGAGCATAACTGATTGCCCTGTAGTTTATTGTAGCAGAGCTTGGTAGGTACTTCTAGATTTTTCCACATAGAATTTGATGGACATTTCTATTGCTAATGTACTGATTGATCTGAGAGAAACCCATCTGGCAGCTCCCACCAGCCCTTCAGACTGAGTATCATCATTCTTTCCGGTGATACCACATAAAGTGCCAAACCACAACATGATATCATTAAGGAAGTACTCCTTAAGGAGAGCCCAGCTGAAGCTGTTAGCAGAAGAGCACACGCTGATGTTCTAGAAGTGATTCCTCTACTAACATCTGTTTGGACTGGTCACACCACCATTGGATAGGGGTCTTGTTGGAGCTTTGCTGTGCTCATTTCTAAATACCCACGGGTGGAAATTGCAGAGATTGCTCTTAATGTGAGAGGTATTGCTTTTTCCTTATGTCCATTAGAAGTGAATGCATTGTAAGTGACCCTACAGAAAACTGTGTGATGGTTTTGAGAAATCCAAGCTCTTTGGTCATGATGGAAGGAGGATACGCACTGCCTCAGTCCAAGCCTGGAAGCTGCTATCTGGTACATTCTGTCTGCTGCCAGAGATATCCACTCCCTCCCATGACCATGGTGTGTGCTATTTCACAATATTGTATGAGCTACGCTTTTCTGTTGTGTACTGGTGGTAATTCACTCATTCAATCAAGAAACACATATGGAACACGTACTCTTGACTAGGTCCTGCAGCTGCAGAGATGAACGACCCCACTCGCAGTCTCAAAAAGCTTACAGTTCAGTGGTGGAAATGGATATACAACAAATAACCATAAGATGTGAGGTAAAGACTGATACATGTTTATTTTGTGAGTGGAGATAAGCTTTATTCTCTTTAAATATTTATTCAATTAACTACACGACCAATTTGCCAATTTGAAGAATGCTTTGTTTCAGTGCCTTTAGAAGAGATTTATCTTCTATTTGTTCTTTTTGATGTGAATGTGATGCACTCTGCTTTGTACAGTGTTGCATCTCCTCTGTGAATGTCAGGGAGAAGACAGCTTCATGCGAATAGCTTATTTTAAGCATCTCTCATGGAACAACCTGCATTGCTCAGTGAGGGAGGTTCTCTCTAAGAGGGGTAACTCCATCCATTTGTGAGGGCACCTAAGTGAAATCCCACCCAAAAATATAGGATTAATAGTTTGAAGCTGCTCTGTGGAGGCAGGGATCCTTCTTTACTCATTTCTGTGTGCCCCATAACAGTTCTTTGCGTAGTTGAACTGGAGACAATCCCATGGAACTCTACGGACAGAGCACTACCTACACAACCACAGTCTTTTCTGTATGAGCTCTCATGACTCTTGTAATGTGACTTGGTTGTTCCCACGATTGACCCAACCCTTCTTTATGCCAAAGCAACTGGTGTACAGAGCCCACCAGCCTGTGGGCTGATCTGGTTTAAGGAGTGTGTCTAGTAGAAACATTCCATGTTGGATGGTGCTTAATGGATTCAGTCAAATTCTCTGTTTTGGCCATTTGGCTTTTCAGAGAAGGTAGAAGAAGCAGGACTGTGTGTGTAAGTTGAGGCAACAGGGAGAAATTGAGAAGGCAGGTGAGTCATGAGTATAGTGGGCTGAGGGGTTGACTGGTTGCCCATTTCTCCAGCATTGTTCCAGTTGCCTGAGCTTCCACTCTCTCATGAATAGCGAGGACTTTTCTAGCTTTCCATGAAGCCCATAGAGGTCTTCAAGCTTCCTTCCTTTCTCTCATGTGCATAATAAATGCCCATCCGGCAAGGTGGACATCAGTGCTCCTCACAGCCTCTAAGAGTCTAACACAATATTTAGGCAATAATAATTCTAAAAGGATATTGCTTCCATTGCCATATCACACATTGTGTGCTGCCGACTTCACCATACTATTCACATTTAGCCTTATATTACTTTATGTTTGCCAGTCAGTATTTTTACCAAGATAATGTAGTGTTAATTGTATTGCTTGAAATACTGCAATTTTAATGTAAACGAGCGCTTTAAAAAGTATTATAAACGAAACTAACCAGGTAAGCCTGAGAAGGAATTTTATTATCTATATTATTTTAGAACAGTTCTTATTTAAATCAAAATGCCTTGCTATTCTATTTTTTTTTTTTTAAGATTTTATTTATTTGACAGAGAGAAACACAGCCAGAGAGGGAACACAAGCAGGGGGAGTGAGAGAGGGAGAAGTAGGCTTCCCGCCAAGCAGGCAGCCTGATGTGGGACTCGATCCCAGGTCTCCAGGATCATGACCTGAGCCGAAGGCAGTCGCTTAACCAACTGAGCCACCCAGGTGCCCCCAAATTCTCTTAACTTTTGGGTTTCCTTGCGGATCTTGGCAGATTTTTCTGCTTCTGTGAGGGGTGGTATTTTATATGAAGGAGTACTGTTTTTAAATAACTCCAACAGGGAAATTACCACCAGCTTTTGAACAGTAACAGCCACATCAGGATCCTGTTCCATCAGCATGGAACGTAGTTCTTTCAATTTTTTAATATTACTTTCTGGGTCTGATAATAGGGCAGATGCCAAGGTTGCAATATGCATTTTCTTCTCCTGTAGTTTCTTCCTTCTCTCAATCAAGTGTTCTTATAATGTCAGTTCTTGAATGGGATCTTCAATGGTCTCTTCCTCAAGTTCCAGTTCTTCTTGGTCCTCTTCATCTTGGTTACTGTCTGTAACTGGCTTCTCCCTGGTCTGTGGGATTATACCACTTTTATCCTTGATAGGAAGTAAGTGAATCAGTTCCTTTTCTGGTGCAGTTTGTAGAGTCCTTGGTATTTTTTCATATTTATCTATAACACGCTCACGCTTTCATTTTTTGGCGTGAACAAGTTCACTAGAAGAAAGATCTCTCGTTAAAAAAGATGCTCTTTGTCCTAAGTCATTAACTGCAAGTCATTTTCATCCATCATATCCAAAGGCAGGGCTTCCTCTTCTTCCTCCTCTTCCCTCTCAGTCCTTTTACCTGTTCGTTTCTCCTTTGGGTCCTCCAGTGGGATCGGTTTCTTAGACACAGCATCTTTCACAGCTTACCTTAATTTCCTCTGTTCTTTTCGATACGTCTTGAGAGTGCTTTGTTGTTTAAATTGCTTATTTTCAAGCTTGTTTTCAAGTTTGACTTTACTAGTTTTTAGTAACTTCCGAGAGCTTGGGATCTGTTTTTTATTTCTTCTCACCTTCATCCTTAAATACGAAGAGTCCCGATCCTATAGTTTCACCAGGGTTAGAGGTAATCCAAGCCTTGCTATTCTATTTTAATGTGTCTTGTGCATATAAATAAACTCAGGACTGGCAGATACATGATTTTGATCAGCTACGCTTTGATTAAAGATTAAATGCTTTTATAAAACTTGTTTGAGGTTGAAATTTCATGTTACCACAAGAATGAATCAGCAGAAGCTCATTTACTATTGGTAAATTGATTTATAAAAGTACCCACAGGGTTTTAGCTATTATTTTTGGACTTGCTCCCCAACCCACAAAGGCAATTAAGTAAGATTCAGAAAAAAGGAAACACTCATCTGAATCATCTTTTAAAGTCTAGGTTCCGCTCTAAGACCTCAGCGTTTTATTTCCTGGTCTCATATTTAGCATATATGTTGGTCATATTCACATGGATGGGCTTTGTTTTCTACAATAGTCCAGTTCCCCTTCCTTTTTTCCTTAGTATGTGCCTTTTAAAGTTAATGCCTCTTTTAAAGAAAAATTCCACCCTTTTAAAGAAAAATGCCTCTTTCAAGTATGTAAGGTACATTTGATTGATAACTGCCTTCAGCGCCTAATTCTTACACCCCTCCTTCAGGGACTTGAGAAAATATACTTTCTTTTTTGTTTTTAATTTCATGTGCTATCCATGAACATGAAACCAGGAATTCAGATTGAAATAAGGAAAAATTCAATTATTCAGGTATCTTTGGTCTTCTAGACAGAGCTGGTACCCTCAGTGCTGAAGACTGACTTGAACTCTAACAGAATTCAGATCTGTTTTAATTTAATTTAAATATAGAGCCAGCTCAGTGGCCATGGCATTCAAGGGCTTCCAGGTAGAAATGACTTTGCAGGGCATCTGACAATGGGGCTGCTTTTCCTAGTTCCTGCTGCTCTGCAGTTCATTTAAAAGCATCTAGCAAATATTTAAAAATGATCAATCCAGGCCTTTCACATGCAAATATTATAAGAATTTAAAAAATAAGTATACATACAGGAAATATAATGGCCTTTTTCGTGCAAGTTCAAGAATTTCCTAAGGACGTGGAAAAATACAAGATGGCAAGAAAGTAGCCAAATTATAAAGGATTGTTGCTAGATTTGTATGAGATTCTGACTGAGTTAATTTCAATCCTGAAACCACAGGCAAGCATTTATTGCTAGGTCAAGATTATGAAAGTTAGCAACAGAGCCAGGTCCATCATTATGTAGATTTTGGCATTTTTCTTTTCTTTTTTGTCTGTTACTGCATTTTTGATTCATGTAGTTGGAAGATCTTTATTTACCGAAATAATAACTCACATATAAGCAAGATCCTCTTCGGCAATGAAAAGTTGTTTCTGTTTTAGTAAAATTCAGTAGTAACCACTGCCTCGCAAACAAGAGTAATGCCAGCACTGTATATTTTTTAAGTAATAATTTATTTTATTTTTTCAGTGTTCCAAGATTCATTGTTTATGCCCCACACCCAGTGCTCCATGCAATTCGTGCCCTCAATACCCACCACCAGGCTCACCCATCCCCCCACCCCGTCTCCCTTCCAAAACCCTCAGTTTCTTTCTCAGAGTCCAAAGTCTCTCATGCTTCATCTCCCTCTCTGATTTGCCCCAGTTCACTTTTCCTTTCCTTCTCCCACGGTCTTCCATCTTACTCCTAATGCTCCACAAGTAAGTGAAACCATATGATACTTGACTTTCTCTGCTTGGTTTATTTCACTCAGCATAATCTCCTCCAATCCTGTCCATGTTGCTACAAAAATTGGGTATTTATCCTTTCTGATGGAGGTGTAATATTCCATTGTATATATATGGACCATATCTTCTTTATCGATTCATCTTTTTTTTTTTAAAGATTTTATTTATTTATTAGAGAGAGAGATCACAAGTAGGCAGAGAGGCAGAGAGAGAGGAGGAAGCAGGCTCCCTGCTGAGCAGAGAGCCCTATGCTGGTCTCAATCCCAGGACCCTGAGATCATGACCTGAGCCGAAGGCAGAGGCTTTAACCCACTGAGCCACCCAGGTGCCGTATGCATTCATCTTTTGGAGGGCATCTCAGCTCTTTCCACAGTTTGGTGATTATGGCCATTGCTGCTATGAATATTGAGGTACATATGGCCCTTTTCACTACATCTGTATCTTTAGGGTAATACCCAGTAGTGCAATTGCAGGGTCATAGGGTGGCTCTGTTTTTAATTTTTTAAGGAATCTCCACACTGTTTTCCAAAGCAGCTGCACCAACTTGCATTCCCACCGACAGTGTAAGAAGATTCCCTTTTCTCCACAGTCTCTCCAACACTTGTTGTTTCCTGACTTGTTAATGTTGGCCATTCTGACTGGTGTAAGGTGGTATCTCAATGTGGTTTTGATTTGAATTTCCCTGATGGCTAATGATGATGAGTATTTTTCATGTGTCTGTTAGCCATTTTTATGTCTTCCATGGAAAAGAATGAAACTGGAGCATTCTCATACACCAAACACAAAGATAAACTCGAAATGGATGAGACTTCAACGTGAGGCAGGAATCTATCAAAATTCTAGAGGAGAACATAGGCAGTAACCTCTTTGACATCAGCCACAGCAACTTCTTTCAAGACACATCTCCAAAGGCAAAGGAAACAAAAGTGAAAATGCCAGCACTGTATTACAGAGACACCTGTTTGCAGGTATTCTCTTTGGATTCTAACCAGTTGTTACTACAAAAGATGTTTACTACAACATTCTTTTGGTGCACTCAAGATTTTTGTTCTGACAGACCATCAGTCTTATGCATCATGTGTAGTTTCTGTCTTAAGTTAGAGGTAAAATCCTGGCCTAGTAATATTAATCAAAGTACATAATTGTTTTTGTTGTTTTCCTGGAAAACAATTTTACATTCATTGCAGTTCGTTTGCTAGCCTAATATTAGAGATCTGTAGAGTCTCCCTGCAGTAATTTCTCTATTCTGTAGATATAAACATAAGCCTGTCTAGAAAATAGAGAAATTATTGAAGGTGGGTTGTGCACATCTATAATAGTATGCTGGCAAACAAGTTGCAAACAAATGTAAAATTGTTTTCCTGGGGAAAAAAATCTCTTGTTTAGCTTATGACATCTACGCAAGTGACTGTGTTTTATCTGTTCCCAAACCAGTCTTGGAAGGTGAATTTGGTTTCCATAAAGCTCAAGTAAAATATTTTCAGTAAGATTTGTGCAACCCCCATTTTCATGAAGTCAGCACCATACAAAATTGATTAGGCATATTAAATATTCAAATACTGTAATAGAACAAGAAATGCATGAATAATGTTAAAATCAGTACAATGAAAATATTCTGAAAAATATGGCTTACTTAATAATGAGGCATTAAAAGAGATGTTTCCCTTCATTTTTCTGTTATCTTTTTAAGCTAAACTTGGGTGGAAATCTTTGGTTCTTTTTTTTTCTTTAAGGAGGCACCATGCTGTGGTGGAATGCCAGGTTTCATATGTAAGAGGGGACAATGCCCCTGTGTTCCTGTTTCAGGTCCCATCCCACATGAACTCTATAACCTTGGCAAGTCACTTACCTTCATAGAGCCTTGGTTTACTTGTTGATAAAATGGGGGTAATCATAGCTACCTTACTAAGTAAATACATAGGTGTAGAATTTCTAGGTCCTCTGGCAAATATGTGTTTATAGGGATAAGATATCACCAAACTGTGTTCTACCATGGTTTTACCCTACTTGAGTTTTAAAAGAAGGCACATTAGCTACTTCGATGCCATATATCCACAACCTTAGAGAATCAAATAACTTCCCAGTAAGTACGGGAATTGTGCAGGTAATGCATGGAGACTGGAGAGATGGAGCAGGGATGCAGGAAACTTGGGCTGGAAGGTTTTGCCTTAGCTTGCTTATCCCACCAGATTCCAGAGTCTGAGCTCTACTCACAAGGAGATGGATTCTTCAGCCTTCAGGCCTTTTTCTGCTCTAGTCACTGAATCATCACACAGAGGCAGGAAGAACGTAAGCTATTTCGGGGAAATTTTGATATTATTCTGTACTTAATGGATCCCTGGGTGGCCATATAGGTCACCCCAGCTGCCTTAGTTGTTAGCCTGGTGTTGAGTAGTATCCTGTTACTGTGTGAGGTTCGCTCTGTGCCCTGGGTCATAAAGCTGGGTCTTCAGCATTGAGTCCATGGCAAACTCCTTGCCCCATCTTCCCATTGTTATCTCCTTGGGAGACCTGGGGCTCCGGCTTATCATCATTATTAGTCTATTCTGCCTAAGAACTGCGCTGCAACTAATCAGGCCACTCTTTCTGTTTCATCCTCACGGGCAGATTGAGGGCTATACTAAGCCTTACAGTAAAACTGTTATGTTGTCTAGAAATTTATCAGTGAGAAAAATACTTGCAGGGAAGTAGGTAGAAGCTGTAAGGTGCTAAATATTTCCTTAAGTGTAATTTGGATATCAAGAAAGGATGATTTTCCTTTTGTGATGTGCACAATGTATACCAATTGATTTTTAAACCTTGGGCAGAAATGCGTGAGGGGGCATGGATGTGAAATAAAGGCATATCTCTGTTCACTTGCAGCCCTGGGTGAGTCTGAAACTGGTCCCAGCGCAGGGAATACCAGGAGATATCAGAGAAGGAGGCAGACCACTTCACGTTGGTAGGGGGCAGTTTGAAAGCAAGTGAATAACACAGGAGGCTTCTGCAAGATGAGTCGAACTCTACAACCCGACCCCTACACCTGCCTCCCACTGCCCCCATGAGAACCTCAAGGGTTTATATGGAGGCCTTCACTGGGTTCAGTCCTGTGTGCCATCCAGATGATCTCAACAACACATTATCCTCTCAAGGATTGATATGGCTCCAGCTCTGGGAATGGGAGGCAGAATGTACATTCCAAGGATAAGAGAGAGGGTGAGGAGCCTCCAATTTCTTGGGTCCAGCTTGCATGGTAACCCGCGGTCACGCGGTCACGTCCTCTCGATGACCTCCTCCAACAGTCTGGTGTCTCTACCGAACTGCTCACAGGTAGCGACCAGTGGAGATGTAGGGGAGTAGTACACACAACCGAGGAGAAATAATATTGTCAGAGACCCCAAGACACTTTACAGGATGTAAGGAATTCGTTCAGTTTTCTAGTAGAATTATTATAAAAGGTAGAAATGCTTAAATATTTAAGATTCTTGTGAAACTCATACAACACGCAGTGACGACTCTAACAACTCTCAAACTTGATGTATTCTGGCCACTTTGGGTGGTCTAGAAAAATGTGGTTATTTTTAGCCTTTTGACCTAAATTTTTTTTGACCTATAAATGATCCCAGGAAAACAATCTAGCAGTACATTTCACTGATGGGGAACATACAGATTGCCAACAGCCGACCTTACATGATGTATGCTTGTGAGCGCTCCGCTGAGGATCCCCCATGAAAACAGTTGTCACTCCCCCACTGAGACCAGAGGCACGTCCCAGCCCCGCCCTGCGTGTCAGTGGCATCCATGTGCTCTGGGCAAGACAGCTCCATGGTGAACGACCGTTTGCCATGATGAAGATAATAATCTGGAGCAAATGGGGGGTGGGACATGGGGAAAGATCAGCTTTTCCCTCTAATTAAGACCCTTTCTGTGTAATCGGGGCGTAGGGAAGGTGTGTTTCCACATAGCATTACTTTGGAAGAGGAGATAGCCATGTGAAAAATGGTTGTCTAAACAAGAGAGCCCATGACCCCGCAGGGGCGTGTGTGGCCCCGAGAAGCGAGCACACATGCGGCCAGAGGAAGAGCTTTCTGTGTGGGTCATACGGGTGTGAGCGGGTGTGAGCGGCGTTCTTGGTGAACGTGGGGCTTGACCAGGCCCTCAAGGGTTTGGCTTAGTAGAAAGAGAGAGTGAGTGTCTCATGCCAAAACCCAGCCGTGCTGGTAGATTTGAGGGCTCATGAGTATTTGCATCAGAAAACCCAGGAGAAGTCGGGCATGATGACAAGGAGGAATCCTTGAAAATGTGGAGGCTCGTGAAGTCCAGTTTGAGACATGCTGACCAGGGGCTCTGGAGACCTGAAGAGAGACCTGTGAAAGCTTTTTTAAGATCTGAACTTGGCCAGCAGAAAGAGTAAAACCGAAACCTCTGACCATTCTCTTGCCTCTCTTGCAAGGAATAGTACCCCTGATAATAACTTAGTGTAAAAAAGGTCACTAATGGGGTGCCTGGGTGGCTCTGTCCTTAAGAGTCTGCCTTCGGCTCAGGTCATGATCCTGGAGTCCCGGGATTGAGCCCCGCATCGGGCTCCCTGCTTAGCAGGAAGCCTGCTTCTCCCTCTCTCACTCCCCCTGCTTGTGTTCCCTGTCTCGCTGTGTTTCTCTCTGTCAAATAAATAAATCTTTAAACAAAGCAAAACAAAACTAATTCCATGCTACTGCTGAGTGCCAGTTTCTTTACACACACACACACACACTTTTGAGAATTTTTCTGGTAGAGAGATGAAATGTTTTTTAAACTAAAAAGTTACTAGTTCTATAAAACAACACACTATTTAGTTGCTAACTCCCAAAGGAGAGATTGTTGTTAAGTATATATAGCAAACTGATTCCAGTTCAGTATGTTGGATGGAAATAAAAGAGTGTAAACAAAAATGACAGGAACAACACACTCGTCTCCCTTCCAGTACTCCCTTCTTAGAATGGACATAAAAGCCTGGTGCTTTAAAATATGGGCTAGAGAAACGTTATTTGTGCTTGCCATTCTCCTCGTTACAACTCCTGATAGTGTTAATACTTTTATTTCGTTCCTTTCTTTAAAAAATACAGGGAAACAACCTGTTCCAAGAAACTGTGTCCTTTGACTTAATTCTGTGTGTGCTATGATTATTTTTAAAATGGCCTATTGAGAAAAGACATGAACAGGTCATTTAAAAAAAAGAGCAGTAAATGTGGTTAATAAACATTTAAAAAAATGTTCCCTTGTTAATATTCGAAGAAATGCAAATTAAAATAATGATATACCCTTTTGCCTCTCAATTTAATACTTTGAAAATTGTTGCGTAAATTTTATGGACAGGATTGCAAATCAACACACCTTTTTTGGCAATTGATGCACATAATAAAAATCCTTATGCTTTGACCCAGCATTTCCGCTTCTAGACTGGTGCACAGAGCTCTGTGGTCATCTGGGAGGAAGCCTGATGAGGCCCAGAGGCCTCAGAGCAATAAGATCGTCTCCTGGGCTGCAGTCTTTCTTGTGGTTCAGGCTCCAATTTTCGATATTACTATAAGTCAAGCTCCTGAGTCAAATTTGTTTGTGGGACTCTGGATTTGAAGTGGAATCAGGCTTGTGGACATGTTAGCCTTCTCCCAGTTTCATAGGAAAAGGCCTCTGAAAAAAATCCTTGACAAATAACTTACTGCTGCAATTACTATTAGGTCAATAGAGCCAAAGTGAGGAAAACTGGACAGTTTTTTTCTTATTAAACAGAACAGCACTAACCCCCCGAAACACCTACGAAGAAACTGCCCACCCTACCGTGACTCAGCGACCCCCAGATCTGGGCATCCATTTTCACTATATTCTACGAGTAATTACTTTTAGCAGCCAGATCACTGTCCCCCCTGTCGATTTTCCTGTCTCTTCAGATACAGAAAGTCCCAGGAAACATTTAAATCATCAAATCTTTGATTTGTTTCATATGTCTGGCACAAGGAGGTGTCCTTATTACCTTATGCCAGAGAAAGTGAGACTTATGTTCATCGTATTCTTCTTCTCGATGTCACAGACTAAGACCTGAGTTGTACTCACATAACTCATGCTGATGTGTGAATACATATGTCACATTGTGTTTGTGTTGTGATGTATTTGTATTTATTTATTTATTTTATTTGAGAGAAAGAGAGCACATAAGAATGGGGGAGGGGTGGGGGGAGAAGCAGGGGGCTGGAGAGGCACAGGGAGCGGGAAGAAGCCAACTCCTTGCTGAGCGTGGAGCTAGGGCTCAGTCTCAGGACACTGAGATCGTGACCTGAGCCAAAATCAAGAGTCAGACGCTTAAACGGACTGAGCCACCCAGGCACCCCTGTGTTGTGGTGTATTCAGATGTAAGTACACACAGATGATGATCCAGGAGTGTGTGGGCATAGTATTGACATGGATACAGCACAGCTTTATAATTCCATTTATATTCCATGTGTGTCTAGATTGTATCTACCCCAATACCTTATTGACATAAATAAGAGGCATAAATAAGTAGGTATATATGAAGCTCTTAGCACAGCACTTGGCACATTGCAATCAATGATAATTATAGAGAGGGCAAGAGACAGCCAGATACAGCGAGAAAGACAGAGAACCTGCTAATAAATGTAATTTAGTTGGTAATAGTTTGGGCTGTTAGAATAAAATATCACAGAATTGATGGCTTACACAACAGAGATTTCTCAGTTCTGGAGGCTGAGGGTCCAAGATCAGGGGCTGGAAGGTTCGATTCTATGAAGACCTTCTTTCTGATGTGCAGATGGCCGTCTTCTTGCTGTGTCTTCACCTGGCAAAGAGATGGAGACAGTCACAGAAATAGATATGCTCTCTTGTGTCAAAGGGCTAATACCATCATGGGGCTCCACCCTCATGACCTCCTTATCTCCCAAAGGCTTCACCTCCAAATACCTTCACATTGGAGGTTACACATAAATTTTAGGGAGACCAAATGTTCAAGTCCATAACATATAAGTTGCAATATCTTAAGAATTTGTATTCCTTATGTAAGAATTATGTCATTAGGGCACCTGGGTGGCTCAGTGGATTAAAGCCTCTGCTTTCAGCTCAGGTCACGATCTCAGGGTCCTGGGATTGAGGCCCACATTGGGCTCTCTGCTCAGCAGGGAGCCTGCTTATTCTCTCTACCTGCTTCTCCGCCTACTTGTGATCTCTCTCTCTCTGTCAAATAAATAAATAAAATCTTAAAAAAAAAATCTGTCATTAATGACAATATTTTTTAAAGATTTTATTTGTTTGAGACAGGGGGAGGCGGAGAGAGAGAGAGAGGGAGCAAGAGAACGAGCAAAAGGAGTGACAGGGATGGGGCACCTGGGTGGCTCAGTTGGTTAAGCGACTGCCTTCGGCTCAGGTCATGATCCCGGAGACCTGGGATCGAGCCCCGCATCGGGCTCCCTGCTTGGCCGGAAGCCTGCTTCTCCCTCTCTCACTCCCCCTGCTTGTGTTCCCTCTCTCGCTGTGTTTCTCTCTGTCAAATAAAAAAAAAAAAAAAAAAAAGGAGTGACAGGGTAAAGGAGAACCCGACACCCTGCTAAGCAGGGAGCCTGATGCAGGCCTCGAGCCCAGGATCCTGGGATCATGACCTGAGCCAAAGGCAGATGCTTAACCAACTGAGCCACCCAGGCGTCCCAATGACAGAATTTTAAGTTTAAATGTCTATGTTCTCTCTTTTTTTTAAAAAAAGTCACTTTTCAGTTCTTGAACTTCCATATGCAAAGAAAGAGCAATTTGACTAAATGTTTTTGCTTTTTGATATCTGGATTATTTGCACTATTATAGTCGTGATCATCCAGTAATCTTATGTTTGCAGAGATAGTACTTTATATTAATAAAAACAATTTTACGTGCTATATCAAATTTGGTTTTTCTCAAAACATTGTATGAGGCAGAAAGGACATACATATTTATTTTACAGATAAGCTCCAGGTGGAGTCTTAGGTACCTTATACAGCTAGAATGTAGTGAGGCTAAATCTTAAATAACCAGGCCTGTTTTTCCAAATGCACATTCAGGTATCCACGTCCCATCCCATCCCATCCCATCCCATCCCTTCCTATTAATCCAACAGATTGTACACTGAACCATCAAAGCAACACCCTCCTAAAATTCTCGACCCTATTATACTCTTTTCCCCATCTTCCTAACTGCTGAAGCACCTGACTCTGCTGCTTTGGTTCCCTTAAAAAAAATTCCTGGGGCTTCAGAAATGAGGAGCCACTTAATTGCATTAGAACTCTAGCCCCCTCTTAAAAGTGTGGGTCTGTTTTTTGCAATGAGATGATCATTTTCCGTAACGAACATCACTGAGGCAAAATAATGTTTATGTGATACTGCTTCTCTATTCTCCCACTGTAGTATTACCTAGAGGATATTACAGTACTGTAATCCTTTTATTTGACTATTCTCAGAAGGGGAGTTAACCACATCTATTTCAATCACTAATTACATCATTGCAACAACTCTGATCCAGGTGTTCCTTCCCGTCCCCTTTAATTTAATTTAATTAATTAGGGAGGAAGAGGCAGAGGGAGAGGGAATAACAGAATCTTAAGCAGGCTCCATGCCCAGTGCAGAGCCCAATTTTGGGCTTGATTTTACATTCCTGAGATCATGACTTGAGATGAAATCAAGAGTCGGAAGCCCAACCAACTGAGTCACCCAGGTGCCTCCCCCCTTTATTTTACAAAGAGCAAGACACTGGTGTTCCAGTGTTAAATAACTTATCCCAGGATCACAGATGATCCTGGCCGAGGCAGAACCTGGATTTGGGTGCAGAGTTCTCCCATTCAAAGTCCATTACCACTGTGCCATACTTCCTCAGAACATAGGTTACACAGATGTGGATGGAGCCATGAGTGAACTTGAAACAACTGAAGACTTCATCCTTCAGTCAGCATTGGTCCCAACAGCATTGAAGCTCTAATTCCACATGTGATTTCTGTAAGGTCTCACCTTGGGCGATGTTCCATGCCACCACTCAACACTGTCATAAGATATTTCTCTTCCATTGCGTCCACTCCTGAGTCCCATTCCATCAAGCCTTGAGATAACCTTTCAGGTTATATTTATCTCCCTATCTACCTACTCTGTGTTGGCTGCATAGATACTGTAAATCCTGAAATCCTCTAATCTTTGCATGAAATGCAGCATTAAGAATTGTGTTCTTTGCATTTCCTAGTAATAGTGATTCCTCTGGTACAGACATGTTGAGATAAGAATCATATTGTTGGGCAAAGTAGAAGTGGTATAATAAACATGACTTTAGAAAGAAAACTGTCAAAGACCATGGCCAAACTATTAGGAAAAGACACAGCAATTCACTGCCTAGTATCCTTGAACTTCTGCTTCTCTTGATGTTTGGTTTTAATTCTACCCCCAGCAGTTTCAAATGCAATTTTTAGCTGGCACTAACACAAAAGGAGGGAATCTTACCCCAGGGTTTGGTACCCAGTAAACACTCATTGATATAACCAACAAATATCCTATAGCCCAGACTCTTTGGACTCCACACATAAGAAAGCAATGCAAGATTATTTGATCATTACACGAATATGTTGAATAAAGTAGCCTTAGAATCAACCTCTTTATCCCCTTCTTAAAATCAAGAAATTCTGATTAATAATTACAGCGTGTTCATAATGAAGATGCTTTCATCATATCTGAATTTAAGCGTTAGAGAGTATTATACACTCAAGGTATTGGAAAAGACTAAATTTCTAACCATTTATTTTCCATGACTCAGAATGTTAGAGAAATATGCCATACTTTTTCCATACATTAAAAGCAAGCACACATATAATTTATTAAGAAAAATCTCTAAGTAGATTGTCTATACTCCTTAGTGCAGGTCTACAGCAGTAGGCACCATTTCATTAAAATTCTTCTCATTATTTTTAGCTCTTGCCAATTGTTCTGCTTAATTAACTCAATCAATTGTGGATTACTGCCAGTTATGTTTGCAGAAACCATGGAGGTTTATTAACTCTCATAAATGCCAAAAGATAACAGAAGCACTGGAGGACCGATAATTAAATGCATCTTTTAATTTCTAGCCTACAAATAAAATTGAGCTCATGTTAGTTGGCAGGCTGTCAATGTGTAGACTCTAGAATAGCACTTTTTTCCAAGTCTAGGCTTTATGTGAACCGTGAGGAGAAATTAGTGAGCCATGTTTAAAGTGACTCTTGCATTACCACTAACAGTTTTCCCAACATTGATGTTTTATTGC
>PITA01001305.1:0-171625 GCA_004023965.1 Spilogale gracilis
CGGGGCTGGGGTAGGATCCTGGGGATGGGGCTTCGGGGCTGGGGTAGGATCCTGGGGATGGGGCTTACAGGCTGGGATAGGATCCTGGGGATGGGGCTTCCGGGCTGGGAAGAGGAGATTCTGATGCACGCCAGTCCAGAACCACAGACACTGCACACAGACGTCGTGCTGGCTTCTGGATCTTCCAGAGGAATAACAACTGCTTATCTTCAAAGCGTTCACATTGGGAAGGGCTGAACAGGGAGACAGACAGGAAGAACCCGTGTGATGCAACATCTTATAACAGAGGCGATTTGGGATTTCAGTGGCAGCCCCCAAGTGGGGTTAATCTTATTTCTGTGATGGGGCAGTTTCTCAGACGAGAACAGTTAGCTGGATCTCAACAAGGAGATCTGCCCCGACTCCAGGCAAAAAGAAGAGAGTGAGGACATGCTGGTGCCCTTGTCGCCCCTTCAGCAAGCCCCCCATCAATGGCCGTTGTATGAATGTGATTGTCTTATTAGAGCACCTGCTGAGGTTTTAGAATTTCCTATTTTATTTTCCTAAATGACCACAAGGAAACTTACGTCAAAAGTAAAGTGCCTGAGAGGTGACACATTTTACCTTTAAAAATGAGAATAGCATTTTTGAAACTTATGGCCAGATGTGAAGTATCGAACTAGAGTCTGGATTACAGTTGATAGTTTTGAGCGTTCTTCCCGGTAGCACGATTTGGCCCTACAACTTATTATGAATAAGAAAAATGATTACCTGACATCCTTTAATTAAGTCCTACTACCGAAAACAAAGAGACAAAAGTCTTCATAATTCTAGACATAATAAATGCACACTGAATCAGTTTGAAGTCAGAAAATGTCTCTCCTATGAACTGAGCCCCTGCCACTTGTGTTAGAAGACATCCGTGTCCTGATTCACTGTGGAAAATTGCAGAGATTTGGGGCGCCTGGGTGGCTCAGTTGGTTAAGCGACTGCCTTCGGCTTAGGTCATGATCCCGGACACCCGGGATCGAGTCCCACATCGGACTCCCTGCTCGGCGGGAAGCCTGCTTCTCCCTCTCTCACTCCGCCTGCTTGTGTTCCCCCTCTGGCTGTGTTTCTCTCTGTCAAATAAATAAATAAAATCTTTAGGAAAAAAAAAAAAGGATGGGGTGCCTGGGTGGCTCTGCTGGTTAAGCGACTGCCTTCGGCTCAGGTCATGATCCTGGAGACCTGGGATCGAGCCCCACATCGGGCTCCCTGCTCGGCGGGAAGCCTGCTTCTCCCTCTCTCACTCCCCCTGCTTGTGTTCCCTCTCTAGCTGTGTTTCTGTTGAATAAATAAATAAAATATTTTTTTAAAAAAGGAAAGTATATTTTAATATAGTATTAGAAATTTAAATAATTATCATGTCTTTTCCACAAAAAGAAAAAAAAAACCCCAGAACCCCCCAATTTCATCTACTTTTGATTCCAGGCGAATGCCAGAAAAACAAAAGATGGTTGTGGAAAAAATTATGATGCCACCTGTTGGCTTTTAAGAAACTGATTTTAAGGGGCTTTTGCCTATGATGAATTTCAGAACATTTTCTCAGCTTTGATTTGCTGCAAAGTTAATAGAAAATCAGAAACCTTATCCTTATAGTTACTTCTTGATTTCTTTACCTCTGCTGGCATTTCCTAGTGGTTTAATGCAGTGTATTTATGAATGAGAATAATGCATTGCCTTAATCGGTCCTCCCTCCCTTCCTTCCTTTTTTACTTCCTTCCTCTCTTTCTTTTTTGCAAGCTGTTATGAATAAATCTTCAACAAGAAAAATTTCTAATGTTCAATTCTAAATGGAAAACTTTGACAAGTGACTGCAAAAATATATTGTGTAATTTTTTAAAGTTAGAACGTCAAAGACATTCAGTGTTTATGTATTTTTAATATGAACATGAACAGACATGTATCATTCCTTCAAAAGCTCTATTGCTAAAGAGGTTTTTCTTAGGACATGGCTTACTGCATTATCCGCCCCCCTCGCCACAATCTCTTGTTCATTAAAGTGGAGAAAATAGGTTAGAATTAGCTTCCCAGTTTCAGCTTCCGTAACATAACTGAACTAGGTGGTTTCATGGCTCTTTGCAGCTGCAAACATCTATGAAATTAAAAGCAAATCTAAGTGCATGCAAGATACATATTTAAACTTGTGTATAATAAGTGTGCCGCCTCGGTGATTTAGATGCTAAAACACTGATGTCATAATAATAATAAGACCTTGCATTTGTATAGCACTTTACAGTTTACACAATGCGTTAACATCCATCTCTCCAAGCTTCCTAACAACCCCATGGGATGGGGATAATTATTCACGTTTGAAGGTGAGGGACTCATGCTGTCAGCGATTCTGTGATCCCCGAGCTCCTCAACATTTAGTTGTGGGGAGTTTTCCTCCTCTACAGCAGATGCGGTTTCCTGACACCAGTATCAAATGTCTCCAAACTCTCCTTCCTCCTCCTTTAAGACACCATTGCTTTTTATGTTTTGTTTTTAGATTTTATTTATATATTTGACAGAGACAGCAAGAGCAGGAACACAAGCAGGGGGAGTGGGAGAGGGAGAAGCAGGCTTCCCGCCGAGCAGGGAGCCCGATGTGGGACTCGATCCCAGGACCCTGGCATCAAGACCTGAGCTGAAGGCAGACGATTAACAGCTGAGCCACCCAGACGCCCCCTGACACCATTGCTTTCTAGCACTTGATGCCTTCTCTCACTGGTAGTCCTATTTGTGAATCAAAAGACTAACAAAATATTCTCAGATTTTTTTGTTCCATTTCTGTTACTTATATACCCAGTGCCCCTCATGATTTTGGAATATTCTGCTCAGTTTTGTTCTTTCTCACTTTTTTCTTGTGATGAAGTCTCTCTTTTTTTCTAGAGTTAAGTCTCTTCTATGTGCACTATAATTGCACATTTCATATGATATAGGGCAACATATTTATGAGCCTTGAAAACATCCACTTTAGAAATTAGAACTATGGCTTTTGGAAGTTGTGTCATAAAGTTCTGAAAATTGCCAGACCTATAATACTCGAAGTAAAAATGAGGAGAGAAAGCAACTTGACGCAGTAGTTGAGTCAGTCAGCAATGCCTGTGGCCAAAGGTGGAAACTCATACCAATCTTGTTTCTGTGATTTAAATGAAGCACACACTTAAACTCATTACGATGTATAAACAACTATTATGAAGAAGACAAATGTAACAAGTTGTGGACACTCCAGGATTGCTGATTTTCTGTATCAGATCTTTTATAAGCCATTCTGCCTGAGATGATATTTGGAAGCATTGACTTTAAGGAGAAATGATTACAGAAATCACAATTCTCACTAAGAGAAGCCTCACTGTTTGAATGACGAATGGGCAATGTCACCATTAGTAGATCTCATCGATGGTGCTAGACCTCTTCCCAAAGAAATTTCAGAACACAGTGCTTATTTTCCTCCATTGGGAAGGAAAGAACTTTTTTCTTATTGTTTTTTTCTAACATAGTGGAAACATCAGCACTCCGGCAGAAATTTCCCCCATGAACATTTGTATTTCTTAATTAGCAGAGTACGAAGAAGTCGCACATGTCAACTGAATACATGATCTTTACTTGTTATCAATGTTGTGGAGGTTTAGAGAATATCACCCAGGGAAGCATTATTTTTTTTTTTTAAGAGCCAAAGATGATGCCTCTCTTGTTGAATGAGCAAACTTTTCCAGTCAGCAAGCAGTTAGTGTATTGATTTTCAGGGTGGCTTACTTCATAATTGGCCTCTATGCATTGCATAAGTTATTTGGGCAAAAGCTATGCCACTTCACCTTTAATCAACAAAAGTCTGCCCAGCCGACGCAGAACAGAAAGTTGAGCAATTTAGTGAAATGGGACAACATAAAGAGTCAGACTAGTTGCTCAGTTTTTGGCTTCACTTTTGGCTTCTAAAGACTCTCGTTTAAATGCAAACTCAGTGATGTTCCTGGTTTGGAGGGGAGGCATCAAATGGGCAGAGTCCGAGACGGACTGAAGACCTGGGTGGTTACCTGAGTCCGTCTTCCCTCGTGCCTGAGTCTTGTTTGTCAAACCTTGGCTAGAAAAGACAGGCTTGGAGAGTATTGGGCCATGACTACTACATATTCATCGTGTTGCCCAGTTGCAAAAACAAAACGTTCAGCCGATAGCCTGGAAAATCAGTAGTCATGAATTCAAGGCCTGAACCATGCTAACGAAGCCAATGGAAATGGGATGCCAGGGTGGGGAAAGTTGCCAATAGTGATATATACTTCTTTTGCATCTTGGGGGACTTTTTTCCTTTCCTCCTTGGACCTTGTTTTGGGAGGAGGTCAGACTCTATTTCCCTTCTAGGCTTGCTTTCTCTCCTCTAGGTGATAAGGGAAGAGGTAGAGCGAGGTGGTAGCCACACGTGAAGCCGCCATGTTGGTGGGCAGAGATGTCTGAATGCAGACCTGTCGTCTAGTGGAAGTTTTGTAGACTGGGTGACTTTGGAACACCATTTATGAGGTTGAATTTTAATTAAAAGAGAACCACTAGGTACCACATAATGTATTAACTGTAGTCCTGGTCTCATGGTCGTCACATGTCCTGTTCACAAGATGTTCTGCTAAGCCCAAAAAAAGGCCTAGACTAAGTTTAAGAGTAGTTTGAAATAATAATGATTACTATAGTATTATATAACATATAATACTATGTATTATAACAGATAAAATAACAGATACTAATTAATAGTATCTTTTGAAAGGAGCCACCAAACATGGTACTTCAGAAGTGTCCTCGTAGAGGTGGAGAACGATGAGCTCAGTAAGTCCGTCTCTGTCTGGGGAAGCAGCGTAGCGTAGCCGGGCGGGGATGCAGTGCTCCTTTTAGGGGACAACGTCTGTCTGCTGATGAATTTCTTTGTAAGATGTTTGACCTGGTGAAGCTTCACCTGCACACACTTCTTTTGAGCCTTCCAATATGGAGTAAGCGGGTCCTGCTGTGATCCAGATTGGCTCTCATATTTTGGGGATGATGGGCCTCATGACGGGAATGACCAGGGCAACGCACAGGCTGACTCCAGAGATAGGTGACAGCTTGGTGTCCCCGCCGTCTGTGTGGGTCACGGCACCTGTCTGGCCCTCGGCCTCTACTGCGCCCCCTGTTGGTAGTAGCATTTTGCAACCGATACTTCTGGTGGCTTATCAGGGGGCTGTGCCCACTAACTGGTATAGATTCTCCTAAAGAATCTCTGTCCGTTTGTATTTTTTTTCTGGCTGGAAAGTGGAATGCGGATGTCATTGATTTAAAAATGGGGAAAATATTCCAGGATTTCATGACTCGTAGGAAAAGGGGACAGACACTTCCTCAGCCAGGAGTTGATTCCGTTTTGGGTGTGAAGGTTAGTGACCAAGCCAGAGGTTGAAAAAGCCACTGACGCCAATTATTTAGGGCTCTTGGCATAACTCTGTTCTTAAAACAAAGGCTACTCTAGGTGGATGTTGGTGAACTTCCACTGGTTCTAAGTGTGTCCCAAATGATCAGGTCTATAATTTTCCCAATCTGAACGTTATTATAACAGGCTAAAGAATGCATTAGGCCAGTGATTCTAGACTGATCATCACTAACATTGCATGGATGTTTTGGTTGTTGTTGTTCCAGAAAAGGCAATAATAACCTTTTCTAAAAAAATATTTTATTTATTTATTTGACAGAAAGAGAGAGATCACAGGTAGGCAGAGAGGCAGGCAGAGAAAGAAGGGGAAGCAGGCTCCCCGCTGAGCAGAGAGCCCTCTGTGGGGCTTGATCCCAGGACCCTGAGATCATGACCTGAGCTGAAGGCAGAGGCTGAACCCACTGAGCCACCCAGGTGCCCAATAATAGTCTTCTTATATCTAGCATCTATTTGGTGTTAAATATTTATATAAGTAGGAAAACCAAAATGTAAATGTGAGACTAAAATGAGTGTACAAGACCATAAATATACCCCCTCCAAAAATCTGTAGACCTGTGGTGCTTTTCTTTGCGTAAAGTAATGCATTAAGGCTTTGTAGGACCATGCAGGATGTGGCAGACAGGGGTGCTGTCTCTGGACCCACGTCCCACTTTGGTTGCAGGGTGCTGTTGGCCAAGTTGAGTAACTACCGGGAGTCCTGGTTTCCTCCTCTGCAGGACGAAGACAATAATGGCGCTTATCTCGGGGCACCCAGGTGATGCAGGCACTTAAGCTTCTGACTCTTGGTTTCGGGGCCGGTCGTGATCTCGGGGTGGTGAGATCGAGCCCTGGGTCGGGCTCTGTGCTCGGCGAGGAGTCTCTCTCCTTCTGCTCCTCCTCCTGTGCCCCCGTCTCTCTCCCTTTCTCTAAAATAAATAAATAAATCTTTAAAAAAGATATAGTGGCCCTTATGTCATGGGGCTGGGGATGGACTGGGATGATTGTGTCAAGGAGGAAGCACGGGGCCTGTCCCTGGAGCACATTCCAGAAGGGGTGGATATTATCACTGTCTGAAATGCTGACTTGCACCGCGACCTCTGCCCCTCACCATGACCTCAGCGATCCCTGTTGTAGGTGTAGACGAACCTGGGGTTTAGGAAGGTCCTGTTGCTTACACAAGGTCATCTTCCCAGGAAGGGTAGACTCTGGCCTCTGGCTGGGGAGCTTGTGCCCTTCGTGGCTGTGTGCCTCTGCCCCGGGTGTGTCCCCTGCCCTTGGGCCCTCCAGAGGCCCCAGGACCCAGGTGGGGAAGGCTCAGCTCGCCTTGCCCCCTCACTCCCCATCCCAGGACTCCCAGAGCACAACCATTTGACCCCTCCTGGCTTCCATGGTGGGCCTTACTTTCCCTTGAAAGAGGATTGTTGTTTTCCTACGTGGCTCTGGGCCAGTCTTTGAAATGCCTTTCATTTTGTTGGACAGCCCACTGATTTATTCCTGTGCTGTTTTTACTTTCAGACTTGTTATGGCTAATGGGAAGGCTACTGTTTTGTCTGTTTCCTCCTGCTCATCCTCTCTCCCCTTTCGTGGCATACGTGGCCGTGATGGGCACACACGTTTTCCTCATCCAGCCTTTATGTCTTCACGGTCCCCTGGACACCTGGACCGTCTCACGAGGGAGGCAAAATCCCCAGAGCCCTTGGCCGTTTGCAACAGTTAAGCTTTCTAAAGAGAGAAAGTAATGGGTCTGCATTCTCTCTTTCTTTTTTTTTTTTTTTTTTTAAAGATTTTATTTATTTGACAGAGAGAAACACAGCCAGAGAGGGAACACAAGCAGGGGGAGTGAGAGGGAGAAGCAGGCTTCCCGCCGAGCAGGGAGCCCGATGTGGGGCTCGATCCCGGGTCTCCGGGATCATGACCTGAGCCGAAGGCAGTCGCTTAACCAACTGAGCCACACAGGCGCCCCGCATTCTCTCTTTCAATTATTATATGATCTGAAGTTAATGAAGCTGTTTCCAATAATGGTTAGTGCACTTGGGTTTTGAGCCACTGCCTGCCCCTCCCCAGGGACTGATACTTTCCTCTGGGACCCCATCCTCCAACCTTCCTTTGGCTCCTCTTCCCCCGGTTCATGATAACAAGGCCTGCAGGTGTTTATATGGACTGCGAAAGGACGTCATTATTGTTTCCAAATTTGCAAGGGAGCAGACTGGCCACGAATGAACTTATGCTAGAGACTTGCTGTTTCCTACGCCCGCAGTATATCAGAGTTATTTTTAAAGTTGTTTTATATCTGTGAGTAAAAATAAATAGCTTTTGCTGCAAGAAATGCCAAAAATGGAAAAGCTAACAATTCAAAGATGATAATTCATCTTGTAACTACTGCTAGCAGCCCAACTGCTTTATTAAACAGTGAGGCGATTTATGAGACTCTCTGATTTACAAGTAGGTTGAACAGCGGTCTATCCTTTGGGACAGTTTTCTCCATCCGTGAACTTTCTGGACTCACAGTGGCATAGTTGTGGAGACGTAACGTGCTTGGAGCGCTCTACTTGGAGACATAAGAGACTCAAAGGAAAGAGTCTCGCTACCTATACATAAGGCTCTGGGAGGCAAACTTTTTTTTTTTTAAGCATTCACTTCATGGTTAGCATTTATTTTTTGGTGTTAAAGTAGCAGCGGTGTGTGAGTGTAGGGTAGGGGGAATGTGTGGTGAGGAAGGAAGAATTAAGGAAGTTAACCACTAGACAGTGGTTTCGGATATTACATTCTTCACCTTTGAAACACATTTTAGAGTAGGTATTTGTTTGAACTTAGTATTTTGATATTTTCAATATTTTTTTAGAAGTTCACAGACAAGTTAAGATTTTTTTAAATTGCTGTAGTTCTTAGAAAAATCATACTGAAAACACTGATCATGTTATATAAATAAGAATAGTGGTTTGCTGCAGTAGCAAAGCTTTGGTTACTAGCTCTTTATTTTGAAAGAATTACAGATTCCCAGGAAGTTGCAAAATAGGCACAGGGAGGTCGGTTCGGCACAATTTCTCCCTAACCTCCCCCAATGGTAACATCTTAGTACGAAGTTTTAAATACTTAGTTTGACATCTTTATCTAATATTGACCTAGGCTAAATGCTCACTGTTTTAATTAGCTAGTAAGATGATATTCTGGAAATTATCATCTTCACAATCCTGTTTAGAAGTTACTTGTTACGTTTTCCAGTCTTTAACGCTCCATGCAGGCATGAGGAGGTAAAGGAAAGGAAAGGAAGAATAGAGGAAGAGCATAGGGAGGCAGGCAGACAGACAAATTGAGAAACAGAGATAGAGAGAGAGTACGGAGGTTCCTCAAAAAGTTAAAAATAGAACTACCCTACAACCCCGCAATCACACGACTGGATATTTACCCCCCCCCTCCAAAAAAAACACACTAATTCAAAGGGATACATGCACCCTGATATTTGTAGCCAAAATAAGGAAACAGCCCAAGTATCTATGAACTGAGGAAGGGATAACAGGTAAAGAAGATGTGGCACGGGGCGGGGGAGGGGTGTCTAATGGAATATCACTCAGCCATCAAAAAGAAGGAAATCTTGTCATTTGCGACGATGTAGACGGAGCTAGAGTGTATCATGCTCAGTGAACTAAATCAGCCAGAGAAAGACAAATACCGTATGATTTCATTCGTGTGTGGAATTTAAGAGACTAAACAGATGAGCGTAGGGGAAAGGAAAAAAGAGAGAGACAAACCACATGAAAGAGTCTTTAATTAGAGAACAGACTGAGAGTTGCTGGAGGGGAGGTGGGTCGGGGACAGGCTAGATGGGCAGCGGGTATTAGGGACGGCAGTTGTGACGAACACCGAGTGCTATTTGTAAGGGACGAGTCACTAAATTTTCCTTTTATTTTTCTAATATTACACAGTATATCAACTAACTCGAATTTAAATAAAAACTTAAAAAAAAAGAAAAGAGGAGAAACAGAGGATAGAGAGATGGGTTTTCATTCATCGCCTGCACAAATCGAACATTCTCTTTCAATTTTTGGGTCAGTTCACATATGCTACGTTTATATTCTATTCAAGTTATAAATGGTTTGGATTTTTGTATGTGTACCAGGTAGCTGTTCAGCTTATGTTTGTTTTTGTCTATTTGTCCTAATTTGCTTTCTTTATATTAAGTATAGGTGTCCTAGATGATGCCTTGTGGAATGCTGATGTCATTCTTTTTTTTTTTTTTTAGATAGTAATTATACAGATGTATTCATTTGTTAGAAATACAGAGCTGCAGTTTTGGTTTTTATGCTTTTCTACATTTATGTTGTACTGCAATAAAAGTTTTATTTATTTTTTTTAAATTTTATTTATTTGACAGAAAGAAACACAGCTATAGAGGGAACACACGCAGGGGGAGTGAGAGAGGGAGAAGCAGGCTTCCCGCTGAGCAGGGAGCCCGGCGCAGGGCTGGATCCTGGGACTCTGGGATCATGACCTGAGCCGAAGGCAGACGCCTAAGGCCTGAGCCACCCAGGCTCCCCGCAATAAAAGTTTGTATTTTTTTTTAAAAGATTTTATTTATTTATTTGACAGAGAGATCACAGGCAGGCAGAGAGGCAGGCAGAGAGAGAGGAGGAAGCAGGCTCCCTGCTGAGCAGAGAACCCGATGCGGGCCTCGATCCCAGGACCCTGAGATCATGACCTGAGCCAGAGGCAGAAGCTTTAACCCACTGAGCCACTCAGGCACCCAAAAGTTTTAAACACTGTTTCCACTGTCACTTTGTAGAGAAGATAAAATCTTACAGGCTAAAGCTCATATTTTATTAGGAAATTCGGGATCTCAAAGAAGGTATCAGATTTCAGTCAAGGCAGTGTATTTATTCCATTTTGGTGTATTTAACAAAAAAATGTCCGTTTAAAAGTCAGACTCCTCTTACTGCTGCTTCAGTTTGCTCTAAGTTACAAATTATTTTAAAACTAGGATTAAGGAAAAGTTGCAACAGAGCAGCATGCTTCTCCTCCTTCACCTGTATCTCTAAATCCCCGGAGGGAAAGGCCCTGGTAACAGGTATTAACCGACTGCCAAATCATTGCAGAAAGAGTGTCCTTTGTGGGTAACCACAGCTTCCGTCCCTGTCTGTCACTTCCTAGGGTCAGGTTCCTGCGGGGCTACATTCAGACCCACACCAGGAAAGACAAGAGAAAGTGAATCCCATGGTGAAGGAAAGTTCCCACTTCACCCAGAGGCTGCATACCCATCCTGCAGATCCTCTTGTGGTTTCCAGAGCCTTCCAGCCCCCAAGCATTCTGAGCCCTGGTCCTTGCACCTGTTAGACTGCACAGCCATAAACTGTTTTAGGAGATTGGTATAATTTGGCAGAATCTTACATGCATGCTTTGTTTTCAGTTCGGTTCAACTCAGTAGGCATGCCTTAAATATTTACTGCATACTGTATGTGAAAAAGCGGCCGGGGGCTGGGTCACATAGGAAATCTCATCTTTCCAATAAGGAGCCGGTAGCCCAGAACCCCGTCCATTCTTTCACATTCTCCAAGGTGAGAATGTAGTCTAATGTGGTTTGGGAGTACTTCAACACTGAAACGATGGTCACAGAAACCAGAATGGGTGTGTATGAATGTTAAGTGTAATATAATTTTGCAGGGCACTTTATAGCTTTCTGAGAGCCTTTGACATACTTTATCTCATTTGAATAATCATGTGAAAATAGCCTGACTTCCCTTTCTGATCTCTTGATCAGGGAGATGCCAGTGATAAGGGGCCTCCATGTCCATGGAAGGGCTGAACCAGTTCTGAAAATCTGTGTGCTCCCTTCACATTTCTTTTTTTTTTTTTTTTTAAGATTTTATTCATTTATTTGACAGAGAGAAACACAGCTAGAGTGGGAACTAAAGCAGGGGGAGTGAGAGAGGGAGAAGCAGGCTTCCCGCCGAGCAGGGAGCCCGATGTGGGGCTCGATCTTGGGTCTCCGGGATCATGACCTGAACCGAAGGCAGTTGCTTAACCAACTGAGCCACCCAGGCGCCCTCCCTTCACATTTCTAAGTTGACATCTAAAATTGTTTTAGATGGTGTTTCAGTTGGTTAAGCATCTGCCTTCAGCTCAGGACATGATCCCAGGGTCCTGGGAATGAGCCCCTCATCAGGCTCCCAGCTCAGTGGGGAGCCTCTCCCTGTCACTGCTCCTGCTTGCAATCTCTCTCTGGCAAATAAAAATAATAAAATCTTAATATAAAAAGACCTTATTTAAAAAAATAATAAAATTGTTTGCCATAGGCTTAACAGTTTTAAGAGATACAATTTCAGCCATTTAAAGCAGCTGGCCAACTGCTTTTCTGTCAGATTGCTTCTAACTTTTTTTTGGATTGATTTTCTGCCAGAAAGATTGACTTTTTTTTTTTTCCGATCAAACAAAACAAAACAACGTGTTAATGCTTTCCTCAAAAGATCTATGTCCCTTCTGGATGCGGGTTCTCAGGTGGGTATGTGACCACCCCATGGGAGATGGGAAGATGGGCAAAGTGACACATCGGGAGCCGGCCAGCTTCAGCCTGAGTATTTCCGAGCTGAGTCAGGAACTCTGCACGCTGCTGTCCCTTTGTCCCGGAGGCCCGCCGCACATCTTATGGCTGGGAGATGGGTGAGGAAGAGCCCTGGGAGGAGCGGCCCGTGCAGGCTGGCCAGCTGCAGGGAAGAGCCAGGAGAAGGTGAAACCCTGGACATCATGCTCTTGTGCCCGTGCTCCCTGGGAGCTCCTCGTCCCGCAGGGAGGCACCTACCCCAATTCGAAGACTGCTTTCTGCAGCCTGAGGGAGGTCAATGAGGCAGTGGTGGGAAATGACCGCCGCGGAGACCGGAGGAAACACAGCCTGCCCCGGGGCGCTTGACGCTCAGCTCCGGTGCCGCTTCCCCAAGAAGGACCGCTGAGTCCTGCCTGTGGTGAGTGCCCCCGGCAGGTCCTGCCGCACTGGACGGGCATCTCCTACACAGCAGCCTTGCCTGGGGCACCTGCTCCGGATCCTGGCCACTGCTGGCTCCCAGCATGCAAACTTGTCTTTGCTATCCCTGCATCCAGGAGGCTATAAAGAAGCAGCAGGACATTTATGAACCTGTTGCAAAAGCATTTCCTCAGACTGAGAGCCACAGATTTCCCCATGTGGAAGAGCCCCGAGCGTCTTACACTATTTTAAAACTTTGTTTATTCATTTTTGAGGGTAATCTGAATTCTTTGGAACATAGGTACAGACTGAACCATTTTATAGTGATAAATCACATTCGCCGCACCATGCAATAATATTATTCTAAACAGTCCCTTGTATCTTAAGGAAATTAAGAGGGGGGAAAAAGGGGAAGCTGCTGTTTCATACTGGTTCACATATTTGCCATGTGACCCTCCTCTTGGGTCACTCAGTCCTGCAGTGCCCTGTTCTGTGTTGCCTGAAAACAGTTGCCCCAAATATTTTGCTTGGTTTTCTGGTTGTTTACAGCAGGGAGATATGTCTGGGACCATTTTACTAGTTGCCGGAAGCAGAAGTGTGGGGCTGACATTTTAAAACTTAGAACCTTAGTTCCACAGTCAGTACTCCTCCCGTTGGGGGGTCTTTGGAGATTGTTTTTCTGTTTAAAAAGAAAAAGGCCAGTATATTACTAAATTTGAGAAGAAGCACCATAAACGAATATACGTTGTAGGCGTTGTGGAGCTCTGAGGAGCAGAGAGATGGACCGGCTTGTTCTGCATAGTATGTTAGGGAGCTGTCAAGAACCACCTGGTGGACATTTGGTACCAAACATGAACTAAGAATCGGAAGTTCTCCGTGGAACGTATCCTTTAAGGGGGAACTTGGGAAACAGGTGTGAAACCGTAGAGGCGGCGAAGAGCGGAGGCCTGAAGCCCAGTTGAGACAACCGAGGAGAGGTAAATGGAAGAAGAGAAACCGTAGGGCCACATCTGTCTCTGTCGGGTGCAGGGGGACGGGAAGACGCATAAAAGGCACACAGAGTACATCTCATTTCAGATCAAATCCAGGAGGAGGGAGAGCCTGTGTCCACGGAGGTTTCCAGAAACTGAGCCGTCCTTTGTGGAGTTATTAGTGAGATACACATTCATTTATAGAGAGGGTGATAATGGAAGGTCTAGGAATCGTTGAGCCTGAAATTTTAGGCTGTTTAAGAGCTAAGTTCTATGCATCTGTTTCTCTCCATGCTCTCTTGTGTCGCTACATTGGCTGCCGAGGAAGCAGCCCCTGACTGTGGCCCCAGCGAGCAAGGGGACAGGAGCTCTTCCTAAGCTGTGGACAGTGGAGGGCTGTGGGGACTGTCCTCTTCACCCCTTCACTGATGGTGAAACAGAAATTTGGAGTTCCCCGAATGTGTCACACTTTATATACGTGGGGTCTTTTTTGTTTGTTTGTTTGCTTGTTTGTTATTGCTGTTGTTGTTTTTAAAGATTCCATTTATTTATTTGACAGAGAGAGATCACAAACAGGCAGAGAGGCAGGCAGAGGGAGAGGAGGAATCGGGCTCCCTGCTGAGCAGAGAGCCCGATGCGGGCCTCGATCCCAGGACCCTGAGATCATGACCTGAGCTGAAGGCAGAGGCTTTAACCCACTGAGCCACCAGGCGCCCTGCTTGTTTGTTTTTAAGATTTTACTTACTTATTTGACACAGAGAGACACAGCTAGAGAGGGAACGCAAGCAGGGGGAGTAAGAGAGGGAGAAGCAGGCTCCTCACTGAGCAGGGAGCCCGATGCAGAGCTCAGTCCTGGGTCTCCAGGATCATGACCTGAGCCAAGGGCAGACGAGTAATGACTGAACCACCCAGGCGCCCCTATATGCATGTGCTCTTAAACACGTTTTTGTGCAGTGTAGAATCAGGTTTGTGTCCATTGGGTCTTGTTCCAACAAGGGAAGTTGCTTATCATCAGGTCTGGTTGCAGGGATGCCTGAATTGTCTGCATCAAGCTTGGAATGTGGGGTCAGAAGAATGTGTCCCCCCCCCCCCGAAAACATAAAGAGTGTTTTACAGAGAAAAACCTCTGTAGTTGTATTGCCTAAATTATTGCCTATAAACTTTCCGTAGAACTACCGTATGCATGTATATATGTATGTATATCTCCTGCCTTTCTTCAAAGAAATATTTTTGAGACCCATAGCTAAAGTCAGATAGAATTCACAGATAACAAGAAAAAGATGAGCTTGGAAGATCTGCATAATTATATAAATCCTCTGCTTGACATAGCGGGAACATTCTTCCATTGGAGAACAGCTTTGGTAAATGCGAGATGGATGGATTAGACTTTTGCAGTTTATTTTATCCATTGCTATTTTTATATCAGAACTGATTTGAAAGATGACAAAATAAAATTTAAAAGAACTTTTTTAAACTTTGCATTTCATCATCGGATAAGTAAATAACTGGAGAGAACTTTCTTTGTTTTTGTTTTTCGGTGTCTACTTAATAAAACATGTTTTTTTAACTACTGCGTTTTGGGGACAGCATGCCTTTTCCCAGAAAATCTCAGGTTAACATTAAATAGGCACTGGAAGTTTATCTGATCTTGTTTATTGGAGCAGGAGAAATTTGGTAACCTTTGTATATACTTTATGCTGTTAACTAGGTAAGAGGTCACTGGAACATTTAGAATTTTCCTATCAACTTCTGAAATTGTCAGGTGAAGTCTACTATGCCTGGATCAGAAGATGTTTGTTATTCATCTAGCAATAATATCAGCTATGTGAGAAAGAATATATGTGGTTCTTTCTGGAAATCTGTATTCAGCGACAGAAAGCCTCATAGCTTCATGTCTTTTCCATAGTTAACCAAGGTGGTCTGGACTGTTCACAATGCTGGGCAACTTCAGTAAATTCAGTCTGGTCCTCTGTTATGGTGAATGTTGCCACTACACACATGGTGTTGAAGTAGTGTTGATTATGAGTGAAAGACACACACACGCACACACACACACACACACACACACACACCCCACAGGGAGTGAGCCTCCGGGATGCTGTTGTTCTTTCATGACATTATTGCATTATTGTTGTTTATGTTCTGATTTAGCTTTCCCACTAGATTGCAAGCTCTGTCCAAAAAAAGGAGCCATCTGGTTTATTCGGCCTCATAACTCATAGCACCATGTCGTGTACACATTGGGCACTAAATAAATAGCGAATGCATGCATTGGACATACCTAAGGTATAATTGCATATCAAAGAGGCCTCTGAAATCCTAACATGTCTTTATTCACTGGCAAGCGTGAATGTATTTTGACAAAAAGGGGGAGAGACTTTGTTTAAACCAGCAAATTATGGGATTATAGTGATCTCAGTTCATGATTTTCGTCATTGCCTTCTTTATACTTAATTTGCAATATATAGAAAAACAAGCATGTCTAATGGGGGGTGTGACAAGTGTTTTCTTGTTTTACTTTTCAGAGAATTCATCTGTCAAATAAAGAGCATGCATTGGTTTAAAAGTACTTTTAAGGAATTAGTAGTTGGATTAAAATTGAAAAAAAATTTAAATATTTTATTATTTACTTGACAGAGAGAAACACAGCGAGAGAGGGAACACAAGCAGGGGAAGTGAGAAAGGGAGAAGCAGGCTTCCCGCCAGGCAGGGAGCCCGCTGTGGGGCTCGATCCTGGGACTCTCGGATTATGACCTGAGCGGAATGCAGATGCTTAACGACTGAGCCACCCAGGCGCCCTGGATTAAAATTGAATTACCAAGGAAGAGTACATCTTAATTTCATGCAATCGTAATTAGATGTCTGGGTATAGAGGAGACATGTACTATTCACCATCATCCAGACAACACAGGGGAATATATTTCTTTTTTTTTTTTTTAATTAAAATTAGAAGTTAGCATGCAGTTCCGAGAAATATGTCCTCTTCAAGGTCCTCTCAGTAATTAAAGGAAAACTGTTTTTACATTGAATATGATAAAATGAGAGTTTAAGTGCATAATAAAAGGTCATAACGATGATAGCTCTTAAATATTACATCAAAGAAAAATAAATAAGTTTGACTTTCATTTACTTGGAAATAATCATTTGCTGTAACCTCAAGAAACGGTCTGAACAGGGAGCTTTCTCCCCACCAGAATGTTGTAAAAGTCAAATGGCTGGGGGCTGTCTGTGTTTGGAACTGCCCAGAGTTGGTACAGTGAAGGTAGGGCCACAGGTACTAAATGAGGATTATTAATGAAATAAAATTGAATTTCAAGGACAGGGAAAGCAAAATTTATTTAATTCTGTGATTCATGTCCCAAGTAGCATATGCTTTTCTACACTCAGTGCAAGATACCCCATTTTCAATTTATATTTCCATGTGACAGGGAGGTGGGTGAAAATCTCATTTACAAAGAGTTAATGCAATTTATTCTGTGTAAGCTTATGAGGAAGATAGTATGAAAATTTTGAATGACTGGGGGCGCCTGGGCCGCTCAGTTGGTTGTCTGCTTTCGACTCAACTCATGATCCCAAGGTCCTGGGATTGAGTCCTGTCTCTGGCTCCCTGCTCAGTGGGAAGTCTGCTTCTCCTTCTCCCTCTGCCTTCCCCTTGCCCCAGCTTGTATGTTCTCTCTCTTGCTCCCTGTCAAATAAATGAGTAAAATCTTTAAAAAAAAAAAAAAGTTTTGAATGATCAGCCAGTTGATATTTTGAAACTTCAAACCAAAAGACAAAGTCGAAGGAATCAAAAGAGCGATTTAAGCAAAATGGTGATAGTGGGTCAAACTTCGCTGCCGCACGAGAGTCTAGAAAGGAGCATTGGTCTTGATTTTGCACATACAAGTTTCTAACAAACGACTATTTTTCATTTTACCTCCGGAAATGTAATGTAGCATCATGAGTGCCTTTAGTGGGATGTAGAAACTGTCTGTAAACTTCCTTTTGCCATTTTTTAAAAAAATAGCCCAACACATTTAAATGTCAAAAATTAATATCAACTGTCATCCTTTAGAAATATAAAGCACAGTCCTCTAGAAGTGTGCATTCTACCTAGTTCAGATCGAGTAGTATCCCTCAAACTGCCGTTTAGGGAAGTGTTGCCCCGAAGTTAGGACTTGAAATGTGGCCTAGGACTTGAGTTGCACATGCAGTCACCACCTTTCAGGAAGACGGAGGTCTGCATGCATGGTCGTCGGCTTGGGACAGTTTTGCCCTGCACCCTGCTCCGCCTTTCCACCCCTCCACCGCGGGGACACTTGGCAGTGTGGAGCAGTTTCTGATTTTCACCCTGGGGGTGTCACTGGCATCTCGTGGGGTGCGGCGAAACAGTCTGCATCTCATAGGACGGCCCCCCACCACAGAGGGGGTTCCCCAGCAGCGCCGACAGCGAGGAGCCCTGGGCTGGGCGGAGCCCACCACGGTAGGCTCTCACTTACCCATCTTCTTTAATATCACAATAGAACGAACTTGCATTCTTTATTCCTCTCGCTTTGGAGTTAATTATCCCTCCGCCTGGGCTGTGTGTGCCCAGAGGCGCGGCCGCCAGCACGAAGGGTGGCATTCCTGACGGGCTGCACTGGCCAGCATTCCAGCCTCCCCGCCCCAGCTCGTCCGACCTGAACACCTACCAAGTGAAAGCAAGAGCCATGGGAAGACGCCTTAATTATACCCGCTCGTAAAACTTGCTTAAAAAGGAATCCGAGGAGCCCTGGGAGTTAAAAATCGGCTCCTTTGCTATTGTAGAAACAACATAAATTTGACATAAAGCATGTGCTTTTCAAATAAAAAAATTTTTTTAAAATGTGCTTTCTTTTTCCTTCTCCCCCCCCACCCCCCCACCCCCGCCCTCCTTTCTGGAAATGTAAGAGCGCCACGAGGTAAAGAAGTTTTTCCCCACACCACTTTCTCAGATCCAGAAGGAAAACCGACGTGTTGGAGCCCAGCTTTGTCATGGAGAGGAGGCAGCTGCGCGGTTGGAAATACCCTTTCCATAGCAACCTGCCCAAGGGTGAAAATGTGTTTAATGGCTGGAGTTATACAAGTGAACAGTAAACGTATGCTTGTTCTGTACTTGCTCTGTGGTCGGCTGCTTGTGCACCTAGTGGCTTTGCAGGGGGAACGGAAGCCTCCTGCCAGGCCTAGGTCATCAGGTCAGTGCAGTCCCTGACCCTCCAGTCACCTGAAATCCCCCCCAAGGGCTGAGAGGTCCCATGCCTTTGCCCTGCCTAAGGGGAGCTACCAGAGTCCTGTCACAGAGTCTACACACCCGTGGGGTGTTCCCTTGGCACAGAGCAGGTGACCGTTGGTCCTGTTGGAATTGGAGGCCATCTTGAGAAACAAACCTGCTTGTGAGCTTGAGTTGAGTAGCACTGCTCTTTCCCCTATACTTTGTCTTATACAACACAATGATTTCTTGAATTTTATAGTCCCATCC
The DNA here is from genome assembly GCA_004023965.1 of Spilogale gracilis. Classification (NCBI taxonomy): domain Eukaryota; kingdom Metazoa; phylum Chordata; class Mammalia; order Carnivora; family Mephitidae; genus Spilogale; species Spilogale gracilis. Next base: position 18,822 of record PITA01001305.1, read on the forward strand.
TATAATAATGCCTATAATAATTTAATAAATATTTGTTGGGTGAATGAATGAGTTCAGGACTAGTGGCCTTTTGACCCAGTTCTCCCATTTAACAGGGAAGGAAACTCAGGGTCCACAGAGCGGCTATGATTTCAAAGGAAAAGGGTTGTTTTCGTGGTCTGTGGTTGTGTGGCTCTGTGGGTCATGTGATGATCGAGCCAGAAACACGTGACTAGCCACCCTGCCGGTATGGCGCCCTTCCGGGGTCAGGGCATTGGATACCTCAATATAACTCTTAATTTTAAAACAATGAAATAGATATCTTCAGATGTTTGGCTCCATTAAATAAGATTTGTGAAGAAGTTGAACTTATCACGTGTATTAGTTATTCCTCTATATAAATGCGAGACAAGAGTTCCTTTCTGTATAAATTAGTAAGTGCTAGAGACCCAAATGTCATTTTTTAAATAAACTGGACACATTTTAATTCAACTTAGTATGACGACACCCAGCTGTCTAACTGACCGAACTTAATTCGAATTTGTATATGGTATGGTTTTTTCCAACAAGGGAACCCAGTTTTCCCTTCAGTTTTTACCGAGGAGAGGTTAGACTGCATGGTAGCTAAGGTACCTTCCAAGTCTAAGACAAGTAGCCTAACGGGAGGATTCTGGACAGTGTTCACAGGGGGCGCCTAGAGCCCCAGAGTCAGTACCATCACTCAGTGGCCATGCGATCTAGTGGAGACACCTCTGTCTGCCTTAGTTCTTCACCTGCCAGGGGGACCCAAGGCCACAGGCCATTGTGGGGATTCAGAGAGGTAGTATTTGAAAAGTACATGGCCTGTAGAAGGTGTTCGATAAACGTTAACCCTTTAATGCAGCTGCTCTTGTTACCGTGGTTCTAGGTCATGCCCATCCAGTATGGCAGTCGTGAGCCACACTTGGTGGCTCCTGGACACGTGGGATGTGGCTGGTCTAAGCTAAGATGTGCTGACAGTGTGAGACACATACTGGGTTTTGAAGACTTAGTATTAGAAAGGGTGTAAAAAATCTCATTTAATGCTTTTCTGAATTAATGACACATTGAAATAAAAATTTGAGATATATTGTATTTAAGTGAAATACCTTGTTAAAATTAATTTCGGTAGTTTCACTTTTGTTGTTTTTATTTATTTATTTATTTTTATTAGAGAGAGAGAGAGCGTGAGAAGGGAGAAGGTCAGAGGGAGAAGCAGACTCCCTGCAGAGCTGGGAGCCCGATGCAGGACTCGATCCCTGGACTCCAGGATCATGACCTGAGCTGAAGGCAGTGGCTTAACCAACTGAGCCACACGGGAACCCCTCCCTTTTGTTGTTTTTAATGTGGCTACTAGCACATTTTTAATGTTATATGTGGTTCTCATTGCATTACTAGACAGTACAATTGGTAATACACATGCCGAGGGTCCCAGAAATCTGTCGCATGGTTTGTTATAACCTTAAAGTATCTCCTCGTCTGCTCTGCTTTCAGCCCTTGCATCTTGGATCTGAATCTTTTACGTTTTTTGGCTTTATTTCCCTGAAGGGTTGACCAAGATTGGGGAGAAAAAAGCATCTAGGAAAACATGAATTTAACTTGCTTTCTGACTATTCTCTTCTGGCCAACAGGAGGTACTAATCTAGTACATTGGATGTCATTATCAAGGGCAGCACTTTGCTTGGTGCTCCTTCAACCAGTGGTTCCCAGCTTATTCCTTAGCCACATGTTGGTCTTAATAGGTGTCCTTGAAGAAAAAAAAAAGCATTCCGTAGTCAAATCAGAAACTTCTGTATCTACATTGTGTACATTTCATATTAAAGAATCTGAAAAGTCGTGCAGTAAAGAGGCCCATCTAACACGTTACAACCCACAATTACTCAGATTTACTTGACTATAGACCATTTTTTTCAAACAATACCTGTAACAGACATACCCCCCAGCCCACACAGGACGCTGTTTCAGAAACACTCTTAAATAACAAAAGGGATCCATTCACCTGAGCAGTGTTTTTAGGGAAGGACACGTGAGTTTCCCTGAAAATGTCTGCAAGATCTCTCTTTACTAATTGGCTTTATAGGAAGAAATCCCTAATCTGTGTCCGAAAGGAAGGAAGATGAAAAAAACAGAGGAATCGCTGTTTTGTAAATACGTTGGCTTTTTGAAAGAGAACGCCTGTTTAGATAAGTAAAATAAGGAAAACATTACAGAAGTTCTGCTTTATGTTTATATTTATTTGTAGTCTATTTTCCGCAAATAGTGAGACAGCTTATGCGAGTTGCAAACATGATAGAGCCATTCCAGCAAAATTGTAAAGTTACAAGAATGCAGTCATATAGATGTTTCTACTAGCATCTGTAGGCTAAAGGTGGAGAGCCAGCCCTGAGCCTCCCAGGTACAGGGAGAGCCTGCACAGGTCCCCACTCCGGACCTGCCCTGACTGCTGCCTGAGTCACCATATGCAAGGTAGATTTTGGTTTACAGGATTATGCATTACTGGAGAAATTGTTATGCAGAAAAAATTCTTAAAAAAAAAAAAGGAACCCTAATGCCTATAAAGAAAGAAACCTAATGCTTTCAAACAATTTTTATTTTTTTTTTAATGGACAATCTATGGGCCACCTGAATGGCTCAGTCATTAAGTGCCTCCCTTTAGCTCAGGTCTTGATATCTGGGTCTTGGGATCAAACCCTGCATCCTTATTTATAAGTAAATAAAATCTTATTTTTTTAAAGATTTTATTTATTTGAGAGAGAGAGATAGAAGAGAAGCAGGCTTCCCACTGAGCAGAGAGCCAGACATGGGACTTGATTCCAGGACCCTGGGACCATGACCCGAGCTGAAGGCAGATGCTTACCCAACCGAGCCACCCAGATTGCCCCAACTAAATAAAATCTTTATTAAAAAAAATGGAAAATGTATTTGATCAACCTGCTGCTTTACAAAGATTAAAACTGAGGTCAAAGAATGATATAGCTGATAGTGTTAATTTCTAAATATATAGGAACTGATAGAAGTCAATAGCAGAAACCCCCAAATAATCCAATTCAACATGGGCAAAGAGCCCAAATAGATATTTTTCTAAAGAAGACATACAGATAGTCAACAGGTACGTGAAAAGGTGCTTAACATCACTAGTCATAAGGGAAATACAAATCAAAACCACAATGAGATATAACCTCACATCTGTTAAAATGGTTATTGTCAAAAAGATGAGATACATATCGGTAAGGATGTGGAAGATCTTGGGGCACCTGGGTGGCTCAGTCGGTTAAGTGGCTGCCTTCAGCTCAGGTCATGATCCCGAGGTCCTGGGATCGAGTCCCACATCAGGCTCCCTGCTCAGCGGAGAGCCTGCTTTTCCCTCTTCCTCTGCCTGCTGCTCTACTTACATGTGCTCTCTCTCTTTCTGTCAATAAATACATAAAATCTTAAAAAAAAAAAATTTAGACCTTCCTGCTATACTTGGCCCAGTGATTTTTCAATCAGTAATGAAGGCTATTTATACAAAGTTTTTAAAAGGGCATATGCCTTATTCTGGGGTGCTGTGTGAGTCATAGGTGACAAGCGTGTGTGTTGTGTAAAGCTCTGTACGTTGGGATCTGGGTCCTGCAAGGAGTGAGTTATAAGCAATGATGAAGTTGGCGAAGTTTAGGTAAACACAGCTGGGACTGCCCCATGGCCTTTGGGTGACCTTGGACATCACTGTAATTTACCTTTGGAGACGCTCACATGCTTTTTTTTCTTTTAGCATGATAGGACCTTCCTTGATGCTTTTCAAGTGGTTCTGTCTGTGTGGCTTCTTTTGGTTAGCAGACTTTCATGGGACGAAGAGAATACAGTGGTTACAGGCATCTCTACAGACTGGGTTCACACAGGGCTGCGTCTCACTGGCCTTCCGACCTTGGCCGTGGTCAGCATCCGATTCCTCGGCTTCAGAGTGCGGTAGAGCCTTCGCCTTCTGCTGGAGTGCTGGCTGGGACAGTGCGTGCGGCTCAGGACCCGCGTCCGCGGCGACCACGTGGCCCCGGCTGTGGCACAGCGAGGCATTTAGACCAGGAGGAAAATGAAGTAGGGGGCCGGCAGGAGGTTTCGTTCTTTTGAATGACTTTAAGAATTCACGTAGCACAAGATGCTGGTGACTCTAGGAAGGAGCTGTACGTCGAACCTGGCCTGTCTCTTCATTAAAGGAGATCCAGACCCTTAATACGAGGGATGCGAACCCGCCATTCACACACGTCCAGCCGAGGCTCAGCAACGATCACCTTTTTCTGTGAATATTTCCCAGACTTTCCACTCAGACTTTGGGTGAGAGACAGGCAGCCCTGTGGGCGTGTGTCCTGCTCTCCAGCGTACCTTTTAAGAGGGAAATCTTTCGCTTTATACACTGAGTGTGTGAATTATAGTATGAAGTGGCCATAAAATCATGGACCGTTACTAGCCTGACCTTAGAGCCACTTGAGTTCAGTCTTTCCCCCGAGGGTATTGTGACGGTGAGAGCCCAGCTCCCCAGCCAGTGTCTGTGAAACATACCGAGGGTGACCCTGTGGTTAAAATCGACTCCAAGCAAATCCTCGTTCTCCCTGCGTTTTGAGGCCCCCGATGCTCTGCACACTGTGTCAGGGTGAAGGGCACGTCATCTCGGCTGTGCTTTAACTGAGCCGATGCTTAAAATGTCCTGAGTTTCAGTTTTACAGGGGGTCGTATTCCATTTCTCCGAGTGCTATGGCTGTGTCACTTTTAACCTGCCTACCTTCCTGGAAAACTTAATCTCTATTTAACTTTTTAAAAAAACGAAAACTCTCTGTTGTGAATGTATGTTGTGTCCAACACTTAACCCATCTTGCTCTGCACAATTAAAATTGAGCACACGTGCGTATATTTGTGATCTGAGGAGTAGTCAACGGGTCTCGAGTAGTGTACACACACACACACACACACACACACTCATGATTTGACAAGAATAATAAATCTGAACAGCAGTTCGGAATCCTGTTAGTCAGAAAAAAGTGCTGTGCCAGTATCTTTATTAGCTGTGAAAGATCAGTGGAAGTGTGTGACCACAGTTGGATCATGCTTCAGTGGCTTTTCTAGAACTGGTGCTGCTTTAGCTCCGGTGTCCCTGAGGCGATGTGGTCAGAAGACCATATGACGAGTTCATGAAGAATTAGGACCCAAACCGAGACCTTTAGACCTTAGCTGTTTCTGTAACATCAGAAAGAAGAAAGTTGTTTAGGAAAAACCCCAAGCTACAGGCATAACAGAAGGCACATAGCTTATTTCTTACTAAGAAGGCATTCGTATGGCATCGACTTGTGGGGTGGCTAGCTTTAATAATTGGGAGCCCAGATGCCCTACAGTTACATCAAAGATAGACCTAGAAATTCAGAATGCTGTTTTGAAATAATATTTTCTTTTTTAGTTGAGTGTACTTGACACAGTGTTACATCAGTTTCAGGTGTAAGTTCGTCAGCCACCGTCAGCCTGTATCACATTGTTACAGTGTCATGGCCCATATTCCTTATGCTTCACCTTTTTATTCCTGGGACGTATTCGTTTCATATCTGGAGACCGGTATCTCCCACTCCCCTTCACCCACTTTGCCCACCCCATCCCGACCCTTCCCCTCTGGCAACCATTTGTTTGTTCCCTGTATTTGTAGATCTCTTTCTGCTTTTTGTCTGTTTATATATTTGTTCATTGCTTTATATTCCACATGTGAGTGAAATCATATGGTATTTGTTTTTCTCAGTCTGACTTAGGGTAATACCCTCCAGGTCCATCATGTTGACACAAGTGGCCCAGTCTCATCCTTGTTTTTATGGCTGAGTAAGCGTCCAGCATATCTCGAGTAATATTTTCAATTCTTTGAAATAAGCAGAAGTGTTACTTACTTTTACTTGTATGCTTTAGCAACATGAGGTACTTGGATCTTGCTAATGCAGTATAGCATCATGTAACTTTTTGTGCTCAAACTAGTAAAAGTAGGAATTCCCTCCACATTGTAAATGTAGTAATATAGATCTTTATAGACTGACCATAGGAATAATGATCATTGATACCTCCACTGAAAGTATTACCCCGTGTCCTTGGGTAGGAGGCACAGAGAGAATAGAATTTTAGTATAGCTTCACTATGGGGAAAACTTGAGACTGCTGCATTCTCGTGTGCCAACGCATTTTGCTACCAGACCACTCTCGTCTTCATTATTTCATCCGAAGCACAAATCCATGGAGAGCTCTGCTGCCCAGACATCCCCTCACGCCACCCATCCAGCAGGGCTTGGACCTGGGCTTCTGCTTACATCAGCTTTTAAACATCTCCAGAGAAGGAAATTTGATACTTCTTTCATAGTTCGTTTTTGACAGTTGGGGATTAGGTGTTTCTTCACATCAGGCCTCGCTTTCTCCTTCCTTCGTCCTCCAGACCCTCTCCTCATCAGCTCCTAGTGGAGGCCCCTCTCTGTTCATGCTGCTCCCAGCCCCGGCCATCCCCTGTGTCCTTTCCAGGGGCTGCGGGAACCAACACCGCGGGGGCCAGCACGGCCTGTCTCAGGAACGGGCCAACAGGGAGGAGCCTAGGGTCTTTTATTTATAAATGGATAAACTCAAACAAAATCTGGACTATGTGTCTGCACAATCGGAGGAACGCAAATCCCTTGCTTACATGGGGTGTCGAGGACAACGTTTAAAATGAGCCTGGGGTTGGAATCTGGGCATTCGTTGTAACTGCACAACGCCCACCTGTACCCTCACGCCCACAGACACCGACCTGGTCTCTGGAAATGCTGCTTGGATCTGTCTCTTCCTGTCCCCGCCACCCCCAAGTGGTGTCACTGCGAGCGGAGGGCGGTGACAACCCCCAACCCCCCAGTCCTCTGCCAAGCCTCCTGGGACCAGCCCCACCCTTCTGTCTGTCTCAAACTGCTTTTAATTGTGACAAAATACGCATAGCACGAAATGTGCCATCTTGCCTGTGTTGAGTGTGCAGCTCGGGGGCACGGGGTGTAGTCGTGGCGTTTTCGGCAGCCCTCGCCACCCTCCGTCCACAGAGCTCTTTTCATATTGTTCCCGTGAAACCACAACTCCTTGTGCTCGCCTCCCCCCACTCCCCCCAGCTCCTGGCGACACTGCTCCGCTTTCTGTCTCTAGGATTTTCGCTCCTCTGGGCACCTCGAGTGAGTGGAATCCTGCAGTGTGTGTCCCTCTGTGCCGGGCTCGTGTCACTTTGCACAATGTCGTCGGGGTTCATCCATGTCATAGCAGGTGTCAGAATTGTCTTCCTTTTTAGAGCTGACGATATTCCACGGCGCACGTTCACCACGTTTGGGTCATTCGTGTATTGTTCCATTGATACTTGGGTGGCTTCCATATTTGGGCTGCCGTGAACAAGGCTGCTTTGAATGCGGCTGTCCACTGCCCTCTTGTGAAGCTCAGATATGACCTAGTCACTCCTCAGCTGAAGATGTGCGACAGCTCCCGTTGCTGGCAGCATGACGTCCAGTATTGCCTCAGTTCTCTCCTGCCAGCCCTCTCTCCATCTTCTCGCTCACTGTCCTTGGCCAGCCCTTGCATTTTCATAGCCCTCTGCCTGGACCCATGCTCTGCCCTCCATCTAGAATGTGATTCCCGTATCTCTGCCCGGTGTAACCTAGAGAGCTCAAGTGTCCCAGCCCCAGGCGGGTGTTCAGCAGTGCCCAGTGGCCCTTCTCCATCCCTTCCTCCACTGTCACACCTTCAGGCGCATCTTGTGTCTGTGTCACCTCTAGGATCTGAGCCCCTGGTAGGTGAGCAGACCGTCGGCTGCACTAGGAAAGCCTAGTCTGAAGTGTATGCTCTTCCCAGTAACTTACTTCAGCGGTGTGACAGATGGGACAGAGCCTGACCCCCAGGAGAGCCCCTCTTAAGTTGTTATTTTGCAGACCCCAGTTGCTGCCAAGGTCATAGGTCTTTGCATGAGTGCATCTGGTCACCAGTCCCCAGAGAGATGATCTGTGTGGCAGGTGTGACTCTAGGAGCCTTCTGCACAGAGATTGGGTTTTCCCCTTTTTTGGTCAAGTTAGGGTCATGAACCTCTGAAGTCTGCTTTTCAGCATTAAGAAAACCTTTTCAAGAGCTGCCCTCATGTGCTCTGGCCCCACCTGCTCTCCAGTGCGTGTTCCCCCACCATCCCCCGGCTCACTTGGCTTTGGCCTCACTGCTTACTTTATCAAACCAAAGTTCTTACTCCCTCAGGGCCTTTGCACAAGCTGTTCCCTCTGCCTGGAAAGCTTGCCTTCAGTTGTAGGATCTTTTTCACCTTGCGAGGGTATTTGTTTGCTCTTTAAACGTCCCTCCAGCGAGACTATCAATGCCGCAAGGACAGAGCTCTCTGATCCATGAACCCACAGAGCCCAAGCGCTGACCGGCAGCTTGATTGACACGAAACACGCTGGGATGGCGTGAAAGAACCCAGACTTTTCTTTCAGTAGTTTTGGTAATCCCTCAATCAGTTCTTACTAATAATTGTAATTATCAGTGACTGTGGTTATATTAGTAATAACAGTAATAGTAATAATAATAATAATAATAATAATAATAGTAATCCTGCCCCATGCTGGCCACGTTGTAGTAAAAGCAAATTATCCGCTGCTCTCCCCAGAAGCCTTGGGGAGCTTGTCCGGTGTGTGAGGGTGAGGAAGGGGCAGGCGGGCAGAGAAGGGCTCCCGGCCTCCCCCTGCATTCGCCAGTGAGCCGTGCGGCAGGAAAAGTTGAAGTAAGTGGCCCAGGATCAAAGGCTGGGCGGGGCTGTGGGGTGGGGAGAGGCTCCGTGGGGTTGGGGTGGGGCCAGCTGCCATAGTATAATGCAACTGACAAAGGTGGCTTTTCTGGAAAAACAGCTGGTGCGAACCCCTAGGGCTCTTGGGTCTCCCTGACTGCGGCCAGCAGGTCAGGAGCCAGTAAAGTTGTGAGGAGGGGAAATCCGCTCATTGGAGGACACCCCACACCCCATATCAGAAAATAGTGCCCTTCACACATTTTGGGGATCTGCTTTGGCTGAGAAAGATTTTATGGTAGCTTTCTCATTCGGGGAGGATATTTGCCTTTCTTAGGTCAGGGAGAAAATGCAGCCCATTGCACATTCTTCAGGGCAGACTATCTTAATTATTACCAGTTTAATGTGTGTTTTGCTTATTTAAGGAAAATCCCTGCGGTCCCCTGACATGCTTCGGTGTCATGACTCCGTGTTTGAGTAAATCAGACTTACAGCCTGACTCCTGCAGGATCTAGTCCTTGGGGCTGAGGAACCTCCTTGACCCCTGGGTGGAGAGGGCCTGCCTCTGGAAATGAGGCCAGCCACAGGGCAGGGTCACCATCGGCAAGAACCAAGTGTATTCTCAGCTCCAAGGGACGGGGCCTGGTCGGCAAACGAGTGTATTCCATGCAATTATGTTTGCCTGTGGCATTTCAGGACCCGCAGGTTGGGCATCTTTCGGCCTTCCCTGCAGTGTTCCAGTTTTGTCGGTCATTGGAGCTGCCCCCTCCCGTGCATGCTTTCTATTCCCAGGAGGCTCACAGAGCTATTCCGGGACAACGCGTTTCATTAGCGAGCTCCATTTACACTGCTTTCCATTTAGAAACAATGCTGTCCACCTGGGTGGAAGGGACAGAGGCCAGGCAGCAGCGGTGTGCTGGGAGGCCTGTGAGCCAGGATCTCTGAGAAGCCATCCTGAGCCTGTCCCTGTCCCCCCGAAAGGGGGATGATGTCATTATTTACTAGTTTCCCAGAGCCAAAAAAACAAGGTTACAATTAAAATATGAAGGTTGATGGACCCTAGAAGTCCTACCTCTCTCTTTGGGGCAGGCCTGCCCCATCCTATCCCTAGCCCAGCCTCCCCTGTGTCCCAGGTAGCCTCAGAGGGGTGACACATTTCCTGGGAGGACATTCGATTCCCAGCTGTTCCCTTCAGGTGACTCACAGGAGTTCACAGTCTTTTTTTTTTCTTCGTTTTTTTTTTTTCTTTTTTTGAGCTCTTAACTGATCTACTTTACAATGAACTAGTTTTCTTTGCTTGGAGCAAACAAACCGGTCCCCAAGGGACAGTGATGCTTTTCAGTCCCCAACCCGCAACAAGACAGGTGCCCTCCCTGCCTCTCCGTGGGGTGTTTTCCATTTGTATTCACAGTTGCTGAGTGCGGTACATGTCAGAAACTTCTGTCAAGGGTCCCTGGGTGGCTCAGAGGGTTAAGCCTCTGCCTTCCACTCAGGTCATGATCTCAGGGTCCTGCGATCGAGGCCTGCATCGGGCTCTCTGCTCAGCAGGGAGCCTGCTTCCCCCTCTTTCTCTGCCTGCCTCTCTGCCTACTTGTGATCTCTCTGTCAAATAAATAAATAAAATCTTAAAGAAATTTCTGTCAAGTCTGGAAGAGGAAAACATCTCATAGTGGCTGCCTGTTCTTATTCACTCTCTGCCTTGGGTTCCCTCCCCTTCCCCTCTCTGGAAGGTGTAATCCTTCCAGCTGGCATTTCCACTTCACTCCCTCAGACCACCTAACCTGTGCCCCTTACGTCCTCCAGGGCCAGATGCTTTTTAAGAACACATCGGTGCCCCCGCCGATAGCTAGAACCTAGGCATCGTGCCCTGGTACTCTGTCTGCGTCTGGGTTCACGTTTCTCATGACATTACTGCTTTTCTGTTCGCGGCAGGATCCCCTCACCCCCATCCTTGGCTTTCCCCTCCTTCCTGTTCTAAAGGCTCTTCTCCAGGCTCAGGGAAGGCTGCCTGTGGCCCACAGATGGAGAGCCGCCCCCAGCAGCCCAGCTCTCCTAACCACGTCAAGTCCAGCTTGTGCAGAAGAACATCCTCTTGCAGTCCAGTGGGGGGAGTTACCCCATCCACTCATGCACCGAGGCACACACTAGAGCCACCGGAGAGGTCCCCAGCGCCCCCACGAGAACAGTCTCGGGACAGCCCCCACCATCTTCCATTAGAGGGGCTAAAATTGCGTCCTCCCTATCTCCTCTCCTCTGTCTTAGAACTTCTCTACAATGCTGCCGGAACCATCTCCAGGACAGGGGTTTGCAACATTGGCTGCACATTGGGATCACTTGGGGAGCTGTGAGGAATCTTAACGGTAGCCCTGACCCCTGAGAGTCTGCTGTCATTGGTCTGGAATGGGCATTTTGGGTACCTTTCGAAAGCTCTCCGGAGGGAATGGGTAGCTGGGATTGTTCTAAAATGCCACTCTGATCACGTTATTAACTTTGTAACTCTCTGTGGTCGCTCCTTTTATCTCAAGTTCAAAATGGAACATACCTAGAATCAGGATGCACATTTACACCTGTGCATTAACTCATTCAGCGCACAGGTGCTATTTAGGAACTGTTTACTGTAATTGTAGATTACATGTGATATGCGTAATTGCACGCACGATACTTTCCTCGTAAGTGCATGAGAGATGGATCTGCCCTTGAACTGATCTGCACCTGGTCCTCCAGCGTCCCCGCTTCGTCCACTTCCCTGAATGGTCCTGTCAACGCACACATGCACGCACACACACGAGGATCCATGTTATCCGCATTGAATTTTGTCTCGAACTCTAAGTTTGAATGATTTACACTTTTCTCATTTTATTCATTTATTTATTTTATTCATTGATTTCATTCATTTTATTAGTTTATTTACTTTAGAGACAGAGCACACACGAGTGCATGGAGAGAAAGGCAGATGGGGGGAAGGAGAGGGAGAGAATTTCAAGCAGACTCCTTGCTGAGTGTGAGCCCAACATGGGGCTCCACTCTCAACCCTGAGATCATGACCTGGGTCCACACCAAGAGTTGAACATTTAACTGAATGAACCACCTAGGTGTCCCACTGAATGGTTTACTTTTTTGTTCACCTGTGTTTCCTCTTCCCAATTATATTTCCGCCCACTTGAGCTTCAGGCATTCACATGCTGAGTATGGAGCCCAACATACCTGAAGGAAGGAAGGGCAAGTTCTGGGAGCCTCCATATCCTCATCTGCATGATAGAGCCTTGGGTTCACTGACCCACTGGGTTCCTCCAGCTCTGAGCTTGAGTTTGCTCTTAATAATTGAGTGATTCTGCAACAGTTTCATCAAAAAGAAAATACAAAAGGTGACTTATATCCTTGGCTTAGACCACATGATTCACAGAACACGGAAAACCAGATAGATGAAGGCAGATTGGATATAGGCATCTTGTAATTCTGTAGCAATGTTGGTCGCTTAAGAGTTTTATGGAAAAGACTTAAGTAAAATGATAGTCATCTTGGGTTTATGTGTGGTTACTACCCGGTAAAGGAGGGAGCTGGTCTGATGCGTCATACGGTCCGTATAGCAGCCAGGAGAGTGACTTCGATAGTTTCTATGAATGATCTTTTTGACCTAAAGATTTTATTTCCACTGATCTCCAAACTGGTGATAGCTAGTCAGGATCTGCCTCTCAGAAACAGACTTCATGCCCCTCTAAAGAAGCTCATTTGAACATGACATGAAACACGGTAGAGTTTTACCTCATTTGTGTCTCGCAGTTCTCATTTCACGTACCACCGGAATCCAGTGGGGTTGCTTTCCCTTTGACAACAAACTGATAAATAATGGAGCCAAGTGTTGAGTTAACATGGAAAAATTTGATTTCAGGTTCACTGGGAGGTCAGAAGTTCTCGTGTTTCATTAATCTGTTTGTCGCCCGATCATCTTATGGAAAATTGTCAGCTTTTGGTGTGGAAATAATTTTCTTGAAGGCAATATTTGTCGAATGACTGACGGAATGAAAAACACCAATTGCGTAAGTGTGAAAAAGGCCTGGGTGTTTTAGTTGGCTGCGAGTTCAGTATGAGGCAGCAACAGTGTGGCGTGGATGTTGGGTACGTTAACGAAAGTAGTGTCCCAAATCCAGGAGGTGATCATCAGGCCAGTGCCACGTGCTGGCCAGAGCGAGTGTGGTGTGCACTGTGTGATTCCGGGCACGTTTTAAAGGGATTGCAGCCCGCTGGAGCTGGTGACGTGGGCCATGGCTGGGTGCGGGGAGGGGAGTGGGTGCGGGGAGGGAGTTAGAGTCCCTGCGAAGAGTAGGGGAAGGTGAAGGGACAAATGGTGCGAAGTTGGAGGGAGGCAGATTTTGGATCAACATAAGAAAGACTTGCATAAACAGCTAGTGAGTCCTGAAATGGAATTTGCGGTTCATAGATCTGTGAATGCCTCACCCTGGAAGCATTTAAGCACAGTTGGGATGGGCGGTTGTTAGTAATCTCCAGAGCGGAGATGCCGGCGTTCACGAGGACTTGGGGCTTTCTGGCCTTTAAACATTTCTTAACACAAGCATCTCATGAGTTAACAAACTCAGGATTTCAAAGAAGGCATTTTATTTATGTTTCTGCAGCTTGGATTTCTTGCTAACACTTTTCAGTACGACTTACCTACTCTTCTGCAAACACTATAAAAATGGAAGATTTTTGGTTCTGGGTGAAACTGGAGTTTGAAAGAAAGGCTGTTTCTGGTGGGTGTGGTTATCCTTCAGTATTTTATTGGACTTCACTTTGAGCTGACACTCTTTTGTGCAAGATGCAGTTTCAGTAGCTTTCTTCTATGTTTGGGTCAGGTCTTTTAAGGTAACATCTCAGGGGCTTGATTTTCTTTTTTCTTTTTTAAGTATTTATTGAGAGAGAGAGAGAGAGGGTGAGTGAGAGAGAGCATGAGAAGGGAGAAGGTCAGAGGGAGAAGCAGACTCCCCGAGGAGCTGGGAGCCCAATGTGGGACTCGATCCTGGGACTTCAGGATCATGACCTGAGCTGAAGGTAGTGGCTTAACTAACTGAGCCACCCAGGCGCCCCGGGGGCTTGATTTTCTTACAATAAGGATGGAACTGGAAGATTTGAAGTTCTTGTGATCTGTACCCTAAATTCTGCCACATCAGTAGCCGTGTGGTATGGTGTATGTCCCAGGAAGCCAGGGAGAGATACAGTCTTGCCTTAGGATAGTCATGGAACCTCTTTTTTGTGGGCAACACCACCTGGTGAAGAATGCGCAAAGATCGATGACATTGAAGCACTGAAGTTCATGTCACTGAAGAAATGAATTCTTTTAAAATAGTTGATCAGAGTTGCATAAAATCAAGTGGTAGTTCTGCTACTAACCAAATCAAGGGTTGCTTACCTTGGTATATACAGTAAACCACATGTCAGTTAAGAATGAGACTGGGCAGATGCTGGTTTAGTAGTCTAAATGTGTCGGGAGGACTGTAGCAAAAAAAGAAAAAAGAAAGAATGAGGTTTTCAGTGATTGGAAGGCTGAAATTAATCAGGAAGAACCAGTATTTAACCCTTCTTTTTTCTGTTGGGCTTGGTGTTGTGTCCTGACGTTTTAGATTTGGGTGTGGACATGGGAGTCACATGAGCTCCAACACAAAACACTGAAGTGAACAAAGGATTAAATATCACTCGTGACCTTCTGGGGGACATATCTTCCAGATGCGGCTCACACAACTGAGATTTCCAAAGTACCCAAGGACCAGGAAGCAAGTTCTCATTGGTGATTCCCCGGCTCCTCTGTGCTAGGCAGGGAGCATCCTCCCAGGTAACATCAGGTGGGAGTGAAAGGACTTTCACTTAAGTTCTTAGAGCAGTTTTAGGTTTCTAGGAGAATTGAACACAGAGGGTTCCTGTATGCCTCCTCTCCCTCCACAGAGCTTCAGCTTTCCCCTTTTATTAACGCCCTGCTTCAGGGAGTTGTATAGGTTACAATTGGTGAGCCAATATTGATTTGTTGTTATTTTTTATTATTTTTTATTTTTTCCTTAACCCAGCTACCCTCTCCCTCTCCCCAACCCCCCACTCCCCAGCACCCCTCAGTTTGTTCCCTGAGATTAAGAGTCTCTTATGGTTTGTCTCCCTCCCTGGTCCCATCTTTTTTTCCCCCTCCTTACCCCCCATGACTCCCCGCCCTGCCTCTCAAATTCCTCATATCAGAGAGATCATATGACAGTTGTCTTTCTCTGACTGACTTATTTTGCTTAGCATAATCCCTTCCAGTTCTATCCACGTCGTTGCAAATGGCAGGATTTTGTTCTTTTTGATGGCGGCATAGTATTCTATTCTATATATATCACATCTTGTTTATCCATTCGTGTGTTGACGGACATCTAGGCTCTTTCCATAGTTCGGCTGTTGTGGGCATTGCTGCCGTAAGCATTCGGGTGCAGGTGCCCCTTCGGGTACCCGCATTTGTTGCTGTGTTATTACTAACTGAAGTCCAGGTCTAAGTTAGGGCTCACTCTTGGTGTTGTATATTCTATGGCTTTTGACAAATGTATAACGTACAATGTAGTGTATATGTAATGTATATGTATGTAATGTCTGATGTCTAGTGACATATGTCCACTGTCACAGGGTCATACGGGATAGCCTTGCTGCCCTAACAGTTCCCTCTGCTCCCTCTGCTCCCCCCTTTCTGCTCCAAGCCTGCGGATAACCACTTCACTTTTTACTGACCGTGTTTATTCTTACACTTCGTATTAGCGACCTCACTTATACTAAGTGTTCACGAATCTTTGTGAACTACTTGCATGAACGCATGAATAATCAGAGTTCTGCAGGACTTCTTAGCCATTGCGTCATCACCTTGAGCAAGCAGAGTTCTGCCAGAGGTGTACTGAGGGGACCCTGGGTGTGCTCTCCGTCCAGAGAGCTAGCTGGTTCTGCGCGAGAGTTCAGTGGACAACCGGAAAGCTAGCTCTCTGCTGCAGGCGTTGCTGGGCTCCAGGGAGAGAGTCTCCGAGCTCCCGGCTGGCGGGAGCAGGGGGGACGGGCCAGTCTCCTTTAGCTGCCTGAGGAAAACACACAGGGGCAGGACAAAGACTTGCAGAGAATCCCTCTACCCCGAAAAGAACAATTTCATTCCTTTTTTTTTTTTTTAAGATTTTATTTTTAAGTAATCTCTACACCCAATGTGGGGCTCCAGCTTACAACCCTGAGCCCAGAGGAGTTAGACGCTGTCCTCGCTGAGCCAGCCCGCTGCTCCCTGAGGAGCAATGTACCTCGAATTTATTTCTGTCGCTTTACGTTTTCTTGATTTTTCAAGTGCACAATTTTATGAAATTTTAATGATGCAATTCTCATTAATGGTCATCTGATCTTATTGCATTAACGTGTCCTGACTTCTTCTAACATCCTTTATCGGGCCAGTTTGTGTGGCTGTGTGAGGTTTCGTGAGTACTTCTATGTGTGGTTGTTTTTCTCTTCTGGGTTATTTCCGTGGGATGTAGGTGGAGAAGTGAGGCTAATGCAATCTCTTGATAAATGTTTGAGTTTCACAATGTCATGCTGATTTTCAAAGTCCCGTATTCTGTAAGGAAAGTATACTGAGGCACCAAGAAGCTTCCAAAATGGACCTTTTCTTAGTATCTTTTCCATTTATCTTTGTATTTGGAATAACTGACTATTTCCAGAGCCCAAGCTATAATAAATGTCCCTGCATAAGTGTGGCCACCATAGGTTTCTCGATATTTGACCTCCATTTCAGGAAAACATTTTACAACTTTTCACCTTGTGTTTGGGAGCCATAGATGGTTAGGGGCAGGAGGCCTGATGTATAGTGGTTACCATAGTTTAGATGATTATTTGGGGTCGATCCCAGGGTAACAGTGCAGCTCCCTCTGAAAAGTAGGTGAGTAGGTTTTTGGAACTCTGGATGCTGCGTGACCTGGAGAAGGACCCCTGGGGCGCCTGGGTGGCTCAGTGGGTTAAAGCCTCTGCCTTCGGTTCAGGTCATGATCTCAGGGCCCTGGGATCGAGTCCCACATTGGGCTCTCTGCTGGGGAGGGCGGAGCCTGCTTCTACCTCTTTCTCTGCCTGCTTCTCTGCCTATTTGTGATCTCTCTGTCAAATAAATAAATCTTAAAAAAAAAAAAAGGAACCCAGGCTTTGGAGCCCAAGTGACCTTTGGAGCCCAATCCTGCCCATTATCAGTTTTGTAGCTGTGGGAGCCTTAAAATCTATGTGCATGTTTTGGTTAGTCTAGAACCGGAGTGCTCTGTAAGTTATTTTTATTTTCAATTTTTATATGAATGTGGTCAAATCTGTATTTTATCTTCTGCCACACAGCAGTCTTTTGAAGTGATCCTAGGGGTGCCTGGGTCACACCGTCGCTTAAGCATCTGACGCTTGGTTTCTGCTCAGGTCATGATCCCACAGTCATTAGCGGGAGCCCCATGTCAGGGGGGCTCAACACAGACTCTGCTTGACATGCTGTCTCCTCCCCCACCCCACCCCACCCCCGTTCTCTCTCACGCTCTCAAATGCATAAATAAATCTTAAAAAAAAAAATTGAAGGTAAACTGTACGTTGGGGATTATTCTTGTGTTGTTTAAGCAGGGTGGTGTGGACCACTGCCACGACGCGCATGCCCACGGCCCCCTACCACATTTCCACCCACAACACTTGTGTTGAAAAACAGCATGTTCTGCCGTGAACCATTTAAATTGAATCCAATGGATTTTGTTCATTTTATTTAATAGGCCACTTAGTAATGGACATGAGGTCTCTTGTGTGTGGATGGGGATTCTGCCTTTTATGTAAGATATGTGTTGGAATTCGGCTTTCAGGTCCCAGGCCTGGGAAGGCTGTGGGACCTTTAGAAACTGGCCCACCCACAGTAAGGAAAGCAATTGTCCAAATGTGGATAGCTTTTCCTCCCACTGTTCTCAGCTGTTTCCAATTAGCCCCAATATCCATAACCCCGGGTTGTGTCTTTATCAGTACCATTCTCCCATGTCGATGCAAATTTTAAACCACAGAGGGAAAAGAGACAATGAATATGCTTTTATAACACAGCTCTCCCTTTTACTGCAGTTCTCGCACTGCATAAATTTCCCTTCTCTGATTAAACTGGTACTTTACAGGCCAGATTTGGTGTTTGCGAGACAATCTTTTCCCTGCCATGAGTGAGGGTCTCAAAGGATGTCAGAGGAATAAATCACCATATAAATATAAACATATCTCTGTGTGAAACTTCATTTTCCATATGCAAATTTTTGGAGCCAAGACAAATGGAACTTAGCCAAGAGAGTGAAAAAGGTAGACCAACTATGATCTAATCTCCTTAACCTACTACGGAATTGATTGTAACTTGGTGGCATAGTTTATATGGCATTCAAGAAATGAGTCTACTTAAGTACCAGCATCGCCAAGGCTATGATTTTTGGAGATGAGTGGTTTGGGTGAACTGTTCCTCAAAAGATCGAGTGTTTTGTGGTCACTTTTCATTATAGGCTGGAATGGGGGAACAGAGATCGAATTGTCCAGGGTGGCGGAACTTTAATCTCTAATTTAGGGGAATTTAAGACCCTGGAGGAGGAATTAAAAGACCAGGAGGGGAACTCAGTGCTGGAAAGATGAATGAAAAGTAATAAATCCAGCCCTTAGGAGCAAGAGCTTAGCCCCAAGCCTAGAACTAGAGGTGGTGAGGAGGGACTGTTCTCGAACTAAGTCTCAGCCCCAGCACCAGCAGCAGCTCCCAAGACTTGGTAGAGAAGGAAACTTCATTTCTGAGTTCTGATTAGTCTTCAAAGACGTGACAGAGGATCGAGGTACATTATCTCTAGCTTTGTGGTCTGTTGGGTCATTAAAGCAGGAGTTTTGGCTTTGGATGTGTATTCAAAATTAGAGTAATACATGGGCGTGAAAAGGTTAAACAGTAGAGAAACAAGGGACTCCACACCCCATGTACCCTTTTCTTAACCCTGTAGTTGAGATGATAGCCCTACTCAGTCACGTCAGTAGATAGATCATCCCAACAGAAAATCAGTAAGGAAACACTGGGCTTGAATGGCACGTTGGACCAGATGGACTGAACAGATATATAAAGAACATCCCATCCCAAACAGAATACGCTCTTCTCAAGCACCCATGGAACATGTTCCAAGGTAGATTATATGTATGTTAGACCATAAAGCAAGTCTCAGTAAATTTAAGAGGATTGAAATCATATCAGAATTTTTTTCTGTTTTGAAACTAGAAATTAATTACATAGACATGGATAAATTACAAATAAGTGGATATTAAACAGCATGCTACTGAACAACTACTAGAGTAAGGAAGATATTGAAAGAGAAATTTAAAAAAATACCTTGAGAGGTGCCTGGGTGGCTCAGTGGGTAAAAGCCTCTGCCTTTGGCTCAGGTCATGATTTCAGGGTCCTGGGATCAAGTCCCACATCTGGCTCTCTGCTGAGCAGGAAGCCTGCTTCCCCCTCTCTCTGCCTGCCTCTCTGCCTACTTGTGATCTCTCTCTCTGTCAAATAAATAAATAAAATCTTAAAAAAAAAAGATTATTTATTTAAAAAAATACCTTGAGAGAAATGAAAATGGAAATGTAACATATCAAATTTTACTCTGTGCAGCAAAAGCAGTTCAGAGAGGGAAGTTTATAGCAATTATAGGCCTACCTCAAGAATTGGGAAGAGTTGGACGCCTGGGTGGCTCAGTCATTACGTGTCTGCCTTCAGCTCAGGTCATGATCCTGGAGTCCCAGGATCGAGCCCCGCATCAGGCTCCCTGCTTGGCGGAAAGCCTACTTTCCCTCTCCCACTCCCCTTGCTTGTGTTCCTGCTCTCACTGTCTGTCAAATAAATAAATAAAATCTTTAAAAAAATTTTTGAGAAGAGTCTGAAATAAACAACTGAATCTTACACCTCAGGGAACTAGAAAAAAGAACAAAGCCCCAAGTTAGAAGGAAGGAAATAACAAAGCAGAAATGAATAGGGGCCAAATAAATCTTACAAAATAAATAAAAAATAAAAAGGGCACCTGGGTGGCTCAGTCCTTAAGCGTCTGCCTTCAACTCATGTCATGATCCCAAGGTCCTGGGATTGAGTCCCACATCAGGCTCCCTGTTCCCTGGGGAGTCTGCCTCTGCCTCTCCCTCTCCCTCTCTCTCTGTGTGCTGGTACTCTCTTGTTCTCTCTCTCTCAAATAAATAATAAATCTTAAAAAAAAAAAAAAAGGAAAGAAATAGGGTCCAAAAAGGTGATAGAAAAAGTCAGTGAAATTAAGATCAGGCTCTTTGACAAGATAGGCTAAATAGACAGACCTTTAACTAGATTCCTCCAGGGGTGGCGGGGGTCGGGGGGAGGATGCAAACAAAATCCAAAACAGAAGAGGAGATGTTACAACTGACAAAGGATAAAGGATCATTAGATAAAGGATCAAAAGAGACTGCTATGAGCAATTATATACAAATTGAACAACCTAGAAGAAATGGATAAATTCCTAGAAATATCCAACCTCGGTTCATACCAAGATTGAATTTTAATGAAATGCCAAATCTGAGCAGACTGATTACTAGTAAGGAAATTTAATCACTAATCAAAAACCTCCCAACAGACAACGGTTCAGGACCAGACAGCTTCACTGGTAAATCTACCAAATATTGAAAGAAATAATGCCAATCTTTCTCAAACTCTTAAAAAAATAAATAAATAAAATCTTTTATTTTTAAAAGATTTTACGAGGCCAAACTTATTTTACGAGGCCAGCCTTACCCTGATGTTAGAACCAGACAGGGGTGCCACAAGAAAAGAAACGTAAAGGCCAATATTCCTGATGAACGTACATGCGAAAATCCTCAACAAAATATTCGCAAACCAAATTCAACAATATGTTAAAAAGGTCAGACAAATCAAGTGGCATTTATTCTGGGCATGCAAGGATGGTTCACCTTCCGCAAATCAGCCGGTACGATACACCCCGTTAACAAAATGAAAGGCAAAAATCACATCATCTCAGTAGATGCAAAAAAAATCTTTTTTGACAAAATTTCAATATCCATTCATGATAAAACTCTACACAGAACACTGATAAAGGGGAAGTACCTCATCATAATAAAGGGCATATATGACAAGCCCACAACTAACTTCATACCTAACAATGAAAAAACCGAGAGCTCTCCTTCTAAGAACAGGAATGAGACGAAGATGCCCGCTTACTGCTTTTATTCGACATAGTATTGGGAGTCCTAGCCAGAGCAGTTAGGGAAGAACAAGAAAAAAAGGCATCCAAATTAGACAGGAAGATGTAAAACTGTCACTAAGTGCCAGTGACAACATGATATTATATAGAGAAAGCTGTTAAGACTCCATTAAAAAAATGTTGGAACTAATAAATTCAGTAAAGTTGTAGGATAAAAAAAATCAATACACAAAAATCTGTTGTGTTTCTATACGCTAATAATGAACTACCAGAGAATTTAAGAAAACAATTCATTTTACAGTTACATCAAAAAGAATAATGGAATGCCTAGAAATACATATAACCAGAGAGGTGAAAGACTTGTATATTAAAATTTATAAGACATTAATGAAAAAGTTGAGGAAGATACAAATAAATGGAAAGATATTTTGTGCCCATGGATTGAAAAAAATTAAATTGTTAAAATATCTATACCGCCCAAAGCAGTCTACAGATTAAATGCTTTTCCAACCCAAATTCTAATGGCAGTTTTCACAGCAATATGACACACAATCCTAAAATGTGTATGGGATCATTAAAAAAATACATAGCAAAAATAATCTTGATAAAGAACAAAGCTAGAGGCATCACCCCCCCGATTTTAAACTATATTACAAAACTATAATAATTAAAACAATATGGTAGTGGCATTAAAAAGAGACCCATGGGTCGGTGGAGCAGAAGAGAGAGCCCAGAAATAAAGTCACATATATATGGTCAATTAATTTATGACAAAGAAGCCTAGAGTGTAATGAGGAAAGGACAGACTTCAACAAATGGCATTCAGAAATGTGACCAGCCACAGGCCAAAGAATGAAACTGGAGTCTTATGTTACAAAATATATAAAAAACTAACTCGAATTAAAGATTTGAATGTAAGATCTGAAACCATAAAACTCCTAGAAGAAAACATAGGCGATAAGCTCATAGACATCAGTCTTGGTGATGATTCTTTGAGTCTGACACCAAAAGCAAATGCAACAAAAGCAAAAATAAACAAGTGGGACTACATCAAAATACAAAGCTTCTCCTGCACAGCAGAAGAAACCACCAGTGAGGTAAAAAGGCAACTAACTGGGGCGCCTGGGTGGTTCAGTTGGTTGGGCGACTGCCTTCGGCTCAGGTCATGATCCTGGAGTCCTGGAATCAAGCCCCACATCGGGCTCCCTGCTCTGCAGGAAGCCTGCTTCTCCCTCTCTCACTCCCCCTGCTTGTGTTCCCTCTCTGGCTGTGTTTCTCTCTGTCAAATAAATAAAATCTTTTTTTTTTTTTTTTAAAAGGCAACTTAATGGGAAAAAATACTTGCACATCTTATCTCTGATAGGGGCTAATATCCAAAATCCATAAAGAACTTGTATAACTCAATAGCGACACATGCAAACCTCCAAACTATCCAATTAAAATATGGGCAGAAGATCTGAATAGATTTTCCAAAGAAGACATAGAGATGGACAAGAGGTACATGAAAAGATGCTTTGCAGTACTGATCATTAGAGGAATGCAAATCACAGCCATAGTGAGATATCTCCTCACACCTGTTGGAATGGCTGTCACCAAAAAGACAAGAAATAACAAATACTGGCAAAGAGTGGAGGTAAGGGGAGTGAAAATGGAACCCTTGTGCATTATTGGTGAGAATATAAATTGGTGAAGGCACTATGGAAAACTGTATTGAGGTTCCTCAAAAAAATTAAAATAGAAATACCAGGGCGCCTGCGTGGCTCAGTTGGTTGAACATCTGCTTTTGGCTCAGGTCATGATCCCAGGGTTGTGGGATCAAGCCCCATGTTGGGCTCCCTGCTTGGCCGAGAACATGCTTCTCCCTCTCCCCCTGCTCCCTGCCCCTGCCCCACTTGTGCTGTCTCTTTCTCTCAAATAAATAAAATCTTTAAAAAAAAATAGTAATACCATATGATCCAGCAGTTCCACTTCTGGATAATCATATGAAGAAAATGAGTATACTAACTTAAATAATGCGTACTGCCATATTCTCTGCAGCATTATTTACAGTTGCTAAGATACAGGAACAACGGTGTCCATCCATGGATGAATGTATAAGGAAGTTGTCTCACACACACACAATGTAAATATATAGATACACACATACACAATGGAGTATTATTCAGCCATAAAAAACATGCCATTTGCAACGCCATGATGGTATGTGAAATGAGAAAAACTATGATCTCTATCCATGTGGATTCTGATATATATATTAGATTAAGTATTATATTATCTAATCTATATATGTATATGTATAGTAGACTAGATAATATACATAGATATAGATTAAAGTTGCAGGATACAAAATTGCAGGCATATATATGTAGTAGATTAGGTAATATACACTTCTTTTTTTTTTTTTTAAGATTTTATTTATTTGACAGAGAGAAACACAGCTAGAGAGGGCGAGTGAGAGAGGGAGAAGCAGGCCTCCTGTCAAGCAAGAAGCCTGAGGCAGGGCTTGAACCCAGGACACTGTGATCATGACCTGAGCCGAAGGCAGTCACTTAACCAACTGAGCCACCTGGGTGCCCCGGTAATAGACACTTCTTAGATACAGATTAGATAATATATATTAGATTCCACATGCACACGATATATATAAAATATATAATATATTTATAAGTAATATGTTATATATGTTACATACATGAAATAAGCTCAAGTTACAAAATAACAGATTAATAGTTGCCAGAGGCTGGGGTAAGGAGAGTGGCAAGTGGGAGAAATGGATGAACTGGTTTTGCTTTTGTTTTTAGTTTCAATAAATCAAATTTAAGAAAAGAACTGATCAGAGCCCTGGAAATAATTCACAAAAAATTAACTGTCAATCATGTGTATCTTAGTGCTTGAATGAGCTTATGTTTTCTCCTCCTTTTATCTCTGCTCATTTGCATGAAAAAGTAGACATGGGTGCCTAAATATAATTTTGTGGAGCTCTTTTCCCTATGCTTGTGCCATTTGGATTATATTTGCTATGCAGGCCAATAGCCTTGTATTTACTGCACATTGTTAAAGAACAAAAATTGAAGTGAGTAAGTGGAGTAAATGTAGGATCTAATTGGCATTATTTAGGGGCTGCATCCCATCTAACAGGTAGATGGGAACCCTGAGGAGTGGTGTAAAATGGAAGCTCTTATAGGCAGAAATGGGGCAAGATGATGAAGAAAAGAAAGGGCTGTTTCAGGCAAGGTCACCTTCCTTTAGTGAGAAGGGCAGGGGATCTTACCAGAATTTACCTAACTGGTGCTGGTCAGAAAATTCCAAACTGATTGGCTGAAACTGCGATGAGGTTAGGTATTAAGTCTGGTGGGGCTTAACATAACCAACTCTATTTTCAGCCCGTTTCTTTTTCACAACATTCACATTATTATTTTACACGGAGGAGGTGGTGACGGCGGGGGTCTGGGGTGGTGGTTGGATTTCCAGCTGCCTTCTTTCTTTCTCATGTCTTTGGAACGATCAGAAACTGACTTTGGGCATCCTTGCAGGGCTACTTAAAATATAATGCTGTGCTCTATGCTTGAAAATGGGCTCTTCATACAAAGTTTAGGGAGCCTTTACTCACATGAGACGTGTCTTAACCATGTTGTAGATGCTTGTCTCATGGCAACCACTGGGCTTCAGCCCATTATTTTCCTCATTTTAGTGCTTCAGATGAACCTGCAAAAGAGACACCATGTTTCCTTTTCCTGGGGGATCAGAGAGGTGAAGTGATTTCTACAAAGTCACAGAGTGAAACCTGAGCCCAGGGCTGTTTACTGCTGAAGTGTATTTACTCCTCTCCACCGCTTTGCTTCTCCATTCTCATCATCTAGGGTCAAATGGAAAGAACAGATGGGGTCAAGTTTCAAACAATAAGAGAAATTAGGAAATCTGTGCCCGGAAGCAAGAACGCCTGTCCTCATTAAAACTGGCTACTTTCACCTCCTCTCAGTCCCATCGTGTCTGCCTCTTGGCGATTTTTCTCTCCCCCACGTTTCCTCCTTGATCTTGTTTGAAACCTCTTCCCTGGTGAAGTCATCGGGTCCAAGCTATTATTTTCATTTGGTCCATCATTTAGATGGACCCACATGTGCTGATGTGATTATGGAAATCTCTGGACAGCAGTAGAATTGTGGAGGGCTTGAGTGTATGTATTTGAGAGTAAAAGACCAGATGTGGGGGAGGAAATATGAGGAACAAAAAGTAGATTTTAAAAATTACCAAACCTACACTCATGGCAAAAGGCCTCTTCCCATGAGATCCTCTCAGAGTATCTTGCCATTGGCACACACGGACGTTGTTGTGCTCCTTCTGAGATGCAGCCGTCCTCGGATCGACTGGAGGGCACAGAGCATCGGCCAGGCTAGCAAAAAGAACATCATGAGCACGGAAGGCGGGTACCGATTTGTTTCCGATCTGTGTTGTGAGGGGAGCAAAGCAAGTAGATGCAGTGATTTAGGATGATGTGCTATCCCCGAAGAGAGAAGAAACAATGAGGCAGACCAGTGCCCCTCAAGATTGGAGGCAATTTTCGCCCTGGATGGTGAATTCCAACAGTTCCTTAAATGAAACAGTAAAGCTCAATTAGTGCAGTGGCTCTTGGGATTAGTTGCTTAGCGCTGCACATTTTCTTGTTTTCCTTCGCTCTCCACCTCCACAAGCAGACCTCAGAAAACAAAAATCTTAATATGAAAAACTGATTGCCACGGTTTTTCATTGCAGATGGAAGGTAATTCCTTTCCATATTCTTATTTTCAGCAGTGCCTCCTGATGTGTGATGAGCTAGGGGTCAGAAAAATTGTATTAAGCATTTTAGCTTTATTTGGTTGAACATAATAGGAGATTTATTATTATTTTTAAATATGCTGTAGACCCATAAATATAGAGAACAAACTGAAAGTTGCCAAAGGTGGGCGGGATGGGAAAAATGGGTGAAGGGGAGTGGGAGGCATGGGCTTCCAGTTGTGGAATGAATAAGTCACAGAGATGAAAGGAACAGCACAGGGAATAGAGTTGATGACATTGTAATAGCGTTTTATGGTGACGGATCGTGATTGTACTCGCGGTGAACATAGGATAAAGTATGCACTTGTCCAGTCGCCGTGTCGTACCATTGAAACTAATGTAACAGGGTTTGCCAACTATATGCTTCAAGAAAAAACAAATAACAAACAAACAAGAAAACGTTGTGTCTTTCATGGGCCAAAGAAACTTCCAAGCCCCGGTGAACATCAGCTTTTGATGTCCAATGGGGATATAGTTCTTTACATCCTTAATGTTTAGATTTGAATTTAAAAATGCATGCAAGTTTATATGTAAACCAACAGATAAAGAATGAGTGTTTAATAATAGGTTTTATGTATTCTTCATGGGCTGTATTTGACTGTCAGAAGTAATTTTAATTTGTAATAAATGTGTCATGTTCTTCCCCATCAGAAAGCCAATTATGCAAGCTTGGCCATGTCACCTGGGGAAATAATTTAATGGAGTGTTCATTGCAATTTCACGAATCCAGAATTGAATTTTCTTTTTTTTTACAGAGCAGCCTGTATTGCTTTGTTAAGGAGGATATATTACTATCCAGACATCCAGAAAGGGCCCCTCTGCTTTTGTAAGCAAGCCGTACACCTTGGAAAAGTTCAAGGACACGCCATACCACAAAGCAAATATGGGAACATTGGAAGGCATATAGCAAGTATTTTAGAGGTATTTATCCAGAAGCATGAAGTAAGCATTCTCAAAGCTTGCAAACATAGACCTGAGTTATCTAGAAGGTGACTTTTTTTTAAAGAGTTTTTATTTATTTATTTGACTGAGAGAAACCCAGCTAGAGAGGGAACATAAGCAGAGGGAGTGAGAGAGGGAGGCGGTGCTCGATCCTGGGACTCTGGCATCATGACCTGAGCCAAAGGTAGACTCTTAACGACTGAGCCACTGAGGTGCCCCTAGAAGGTAACTTTTTTTGATGATGGCTTGATCCTTAATAAATGGGAAGAGCAGATAAGGGAGGATTTCCCCTTCTCCTTTATCAGAAATGTAGTTCTGGAATTCCTTAGTCTGCCTAGAGATTCTTGCTGCATTCTGGGGTTTTCATGTATAAACACACAGACATTCTAACTAACTCCCTAGAGAGGAGAGGAGTGAACAAGGAGTAACCTTCCTGGGTGACTCACATGCTGGGTGGAAATTCCCTGTGCAAGAAAGCTGTGCTGGGCGAGTCTAAAGAGTTAATACATTTTCAGAAGCCTGTAATTTACTATTCCCAAAGAGTAATTTACTCACTAGAAGTATCTGGGTGACTATTAACACATTTGTAGCCTTAAGATCATTCTATTTTAAGATGGAAAGTACAAAGCAAGAGCTGGAAAATCCTTCAAAACTGACAGCCAGTTTCCCATTTTTTGGAGAGTATTCATTACAAGGTTCTTGCCTCAAAAGGAACAAGAAATAGCTTGGGATCACGGCACCATGAATCATATTGTAAACCTGTTTACCGTGGCTGGGGAGAGGTCTGTGAATACAGTCAGAGGTGAGACATAGAAGGTGTCGGGAAGGTGTTAGGAGATGCAGGGGACAGGGACCATATTTCCCCTCTTCCCTCCACTGACAAGTTTTTTATACACATGGCAAGGCTGGAAGGCGCTGGGGGAGGACAGAGTAAGTGAAACAATTCCTCTACCAGATGAAGTTGAGTCTTATAGCTTCTGCCAATACGAGACAGAGGAGGGCTCCTCCAGTGCATCCTCCTTTGCATTATGAAAAATGTAACTATTCCAAATAGTTTCACATTGTTTCTAGCATCCTTGCTTCCTAGCAGTGACTGCATGATTAAAACCCATGATGCGTGTGTCACCTGTCTCTGGTGCTAAAAATGTCTCCATCAGCATTTGGGGAAGTCACGCTATGTGTTCCTTTCTAACGTCCCTTTTTTGCAAGGTAACATTTTCCAGCTCTTTAGAAAGACATTTTCATCTTTTTGCCGGTGGCATTCTCATCTTCAGAAATATAAAGTAGCATGTGCAAATCACTATAATCTAGACTGATTTTGGGCAGCCTGTGTCTGAAAACAAAGTCATAGATTGGTACCTGGAGTATTAATCTGCGATCATAATATTGTGGCATTTGATAGAAAACTAGTCATTGCCATGATTAATATTATTTTCAGGCTTTTGCTCTATTTGTCTTTTTTTTTTTTTAATATAAGGATACGTTTGTGTGAAATGTGCTCTGAAAAGTTGGTAGAGGTAGGACCCCAGCCAAGGAGTGCCATCAACTTTCACCAGACCAATTTCAGTTCTAGTAAAATCTGAAACCTAGATTTCAAGGCGCAGGTGAGTTCCGAACTCACCTTAACAAATTACTTTGTTCTTCAGAGACGTCTCTTTTCACTGTCGAGTTTGCTGAGTTACAGAGAAGGGCAGCTCAAATACTTTGATTCTTGGATTGATATTAGGAAAATACGATCACCCTTTCCTCCTCATGGGATTGGGGTTCAGGCTCGAGCTGAGCAACCCCCTGCACTCAGTGCTGTCGATCTGCAAAGGAGAGGGTATCTCACGGGTCAAGCTTCTGTGCACCTGCTGGTCACGTTCTCTGGCTTGCCTCTGAGGTTGGCTGCACCATCCTTTTCTCTGAAATACACTGCAACATAAGCTAGTTTTTAATACTTTATTGTTAAGCAATCTCTACACCCCATATGGGGCCCGAATTCAACCTGAGATTAAGAGTCGTATGGTCCATCAGCTGAGCCAGGCAGCCACGGATATGTATAATTCTTAAGCTTGAAAAATGCTACAGCAAGAAAAAAATACATGATTTCACATTCACATGGACGTCCCACAACCTGAAAATCATTCATATACTCGTGTAGAGTTGCCATTCTAGAACTTGATCGAGATTGAGGGTGGTCGTCCCAGGAGGCAGGGTGGTGAGACACATGTGCTTATAACCCAAGAGATTTGTGGTGATGCCCCTTCCCCATCACCCAGCAGCTGACTGGGTGATCCTAGGTGATCCCGACCTACTCCTGGGATGACTGGAGGGGAGGGCGCGTGGCACTCACCACAGCGCCTAGCCCATGGAGACCTCATCAGACTGAGGGCAGCTCTGCAGTTTCAGATAAATGATGAAGGTCGGGGAAAATAACTGAAGATGGAAAGGCTGTCGTACCCTAAAATGCTTTCAAGGTTAATCAGGAACACAGTATTAGGGAAGAAATGGAACCATGAGAAAATTATTGAAAAGTATTCCATGTAAGGGGCACCCGGGTGGCTCAGTCAGCTAAGCATCTGTCTTCAGCTAGGTCATGATCCCAGGGTCTTGGGATCGAGTCAGTGTAAAGGTTCCCTGCTCAGGAGGGAAATTGCTTCTCTCCCTGTTCATGCTTTCGCTGTCTCTCTCTCTCTCTCTCACTCTCTCACTCTCCCTCTCCCTCGCTTACTTACTCTCTCAAATAGTATCTTTAAAAAAAAAAAGCATTTCATTTATTAGAGAAGCTCATCAGTATGGAAAATGTACAGTAAAGTAGATACATGCCTGAAGAAACAGACAAAATCATGATAAAACCTCCTGAAATGTTACTTCCTACTATATGATGTTCCAAACCCACAATGGGAATGCTCCATTGCTTCTTTAATCAAAAGAACAGGGGCACCTGGGTGGCTCAGTCAGTTGAACGTCTGCCTTAGGCTTAGGTTGTGGTCCTGGGACTGAACCCCACATGGGGTTCCCTGCTCAGTGGGGGAGTCTGCTTCTCCCTCTGCTTCTCCCTTGCACTGTTCATTCTCTCTCTCTCTCTTTCTCTCTCTCTCTCGCTCTCTCTCGCTCTCTCTCGCGCGCTCTCTCTCAAAAAAAAGTAACAGTGATCGTTTTGGTTTGGGTGTTTGATCTGGAATATCAGAACAACAGTAATTTTCCGTAGACAGAATTCCTCAGTGAACACTGTCATTCTTTTTTCATATATTCCTCATAGAGTTCTGGCTTGATACTGAAAATTTTTTTCTGAAGGTAGAAAAGGATACAAAGACAAGATTCAAAACCATCAGTGGCAGCTGCATTCTCTCTTATCTTCTGCAATCTTGGGTTTCCTTTGGTTCGGTTCCCATGGGCGCTCGTCATTTCTGATAGTAGCTTCATCCGATTAGACGATGGTTTTCTTCAAAGACAGCCTACGGTGAGTGAGTGGCAGGCAAGGTCCAAGCAGGGCTCGCTGGTGTCTGTGCCGGTCGCGGTGGCCATCAGCTCTCTGGACACGCCTGAGGTCTTGCCCTTCATGGTTGCTCTTCTGCCCTCAGACTGGTCCTTCCAGAGGCCAGGCCAAGGTGCCCAGCAGGGACCATCACGACCACGCCTCTGCCGAGGACTAAACTAAGGAAATGTCCATCAAGCCAGGAAGTACTATTCTGTCAACATCTGAGGACAAACTTGGATAGACCCTGGAGCAGAGGGAGAGGAACCCAGGGAAGGTCTCCTCCATGCTTAGGAGCTCTGCGAGTAGGGATGGGGTGGGGAACATGGGGGAAAGTATTTGGCCTTGTATTCAGAGTGGCTAGGTCTGGCTTTATGATTGCACTTCTAGAACCTTTTGGGAACAGCATTTGCTTCTTTTTTTTTTACCTCTTAATTTTTAAAAAATATTATTTATTTATTTATTTGACAGAGAGAAACACAACTAGAGAGGAAACACAAGCAGGGGAAACGAAAGAGGGAGAAACAGCCCTCCTGCCGAGCAGGGAGCCCGATGCAGGGCTCGATCCCAGGACTCTGGGACCATGGCCCGAGCTGAAGGCAGACGCTTAACTAAGACTGAGCCACCCAGGCACCCCCTACTTCTTAATTTTTTATTAATTTTTATTTTTTCCATAACCCAGCCACCCTATCTCCCAGCAACCCTCAGTTTGTTTCCTGAGTTTAAGAGTCTCCTATGGTTTGTCTTCCTCTCTGATCCCATCTTGTTTCATTTTTTTCCCTCCCTACCCCCCACGACCCCACCCACTCTGCTTCTCAAATTCCTCATATCAGTGAGATCATATGATAATTGTCTTTCTCTGAATGACTTATTTTGCTCAGCATGCTACTCTCCAGTTCTATCCACATTGTTGCAAATGCAGGATTTCATTCGTTTGATGGCTGCATAGTATTCCTTCACACACACACACACACACACACACACACACACACACACACATCTTCTTTATCCATTCATCTGTTGATGGGCATGTAGGTTCTTTCCATAGTTTGGCTATTGTGGACATTGCTGCTATAAACATTCAGGTGCAGGTGCCCCTTCGGATCACTACATTTGTATCTTTAGGGTAAATACCCAGTAGTGCAATTGCTGGGTCATAGGGTAGCTCTGTTTTCAACTTTTTGAGGAACCTCCATACTGTTTTCCAGAGTGGCTGCACCAGCTTTCATTCCCAGTATTTGCTTCTTCCTTCCTCAAAGAAAAATCATGAGACTCAAGTCTTCTTATAAAGCAGCTTGAGACGTTCAGTTCTAGACTGATTACAGAGGCATGTGAAGCTTTATTTTTTTAATGTATTCTTTAAAATTAAAATCTTATTTTAGGAGAGACCAAAAAAAAAAAAAAACATGTGAAAGCTTTACAGTTGTTTTTTCCTTCTAAAATTCAGATAATTAAGGCAATTGACTCTCCTCAAATTGTTGTGCTTATGAAGAAAAACATTTTACACGGGTCTCTCTTGAGTTCCATGTGCTCAGCCACAAAACAAAGTCATCTGTGACTATCCTGCAGTGGGTGGTGTTTAGCCCCTATGGGGGTTCTGCTGCACCTGTATGTCCTATAAGTATTCATTGAATGAATAATAAATAGTCTCAGTAAAAGAGACAGTAGGTGTCTGCAGGGGCTTGTGCTCATGCTGGAAAGACCCCCCAGCTACCCCTCACCCGACGTCCCCCCCCATGGGGCCCCACGTGCCCTAGTGAGTACATACGTCACACTTCCTGGAGGCCGCAGAACTCAACAGATGTTTTACCTGCTAAGACTGAATTCCACACAGTCCCCCTGCCCGCTGCCCCCCATACTCAACCTCGTCCTCCTTCCAAAGATTGGAGACCTTCTAGGGCATGATCCCATGATGGGCAGAGACCCTCCCCTTTCCCTCCAGACTGTCCCAACTACCTGAGACACTGAACCTAGGGAGATGCCTGCAGAGATTTCCCTTGGTTTCAAGGAGAAAATTCCTTATAGGACACCCCAAAAAGTTATCTCCCTGAAACCTCCACCAGTCCCCGAGGCTCGATTATATACAACCACATATTCTTCCCCCCCTTGTCTCTCTGTGTCTCCCACACACATACACAGTCTTGCTGCTTTAAGTATCTTCTTTCAGAAGAGCGTCCAGGAATATATCCTCCACCAAACTGAGCTCTTACCTAAGCTTCTTTAGATCACTAGAGAGCAATGCAGGGTGCGTTATTTTTCAAACATTGCACCTGAAAACACATGACCATGCATATACTTAGAAAAACAGGTTTCAGATTATTCATTTATTCATTTAAAGATTTTTTTTTTTATTTTTAAGTAATCTCTACACCCAACAAGGGGCTCAAAGTTATAACCCCCAGATCAAGAGTCTCATGCTTTACTAACTGATCTGGCCAGTGCCCCTCAAATTATTTAAAAAGGAGAATAATGCTACATGGCCCATCCTGCCTTTCTCTGAAGATTGTGTCGCTCCCTGTTCCAGGCCGCGTGCTGGGCCAGTGAAAGGGGATGTGCTCTTTTTTGGCTCCTGAAGCTGGGGTCCTCCTCCTGCCTTTCAGCGAGTGATACAGTCCTTTATCTCTGGTTGGATAACAGACACGGGGCTGGTCAACTAAAATTATGCTCTTCTGAGTCTGCTAATCTCATGGATTTAGGACTCTCTTTTAGGTGTTCGTAAGAATCCCTAACTTTCCCTGCCTTAGCAAAACCTCCACTGCCTAAAATATAGTAAGGTGATCTGTTGTTGTTGTTTTTTTTCTTTTTAAAGATTTTATTTATTTATTTGACAGAGAGAAACACAGCTAGAGAGGGAACACAAACAGGGGGAGTGAGAGAGGGAGAAGCAGGCTTCCCGCCGAGCAGGGAGCCCAATGCGGGACTCGATTCCAGGACTCTGGGGTCATGACGTGGGGCAAAGGCAGTCGCTGAGCCAACTGAGCCACCAGGTGCCCCCAGGGCTTACATTTTTTCCTGCCTTGCTGTTTTTATCCACAGAGAGAATATCTGATCTGAGGCTCCATTTCTCTGCTTCCCCATATCCTGTCTTGCAGATGGGAAAGGAGGTAGAAAAAAAAATGAACAAAGCCAGTGGGCTTTCTTCCCAGAAGAATCTTATTTAATCCTAGCTTTCGAAAGTGTTGCTTTATTCCATGGTAGCATGGGTATACACATCTCGCTGGCTGTTTTGGTCGCTTGGATCACGTGAGGTCGTTGCCAGATTGTTTGAGCTGGGAGCGTGTGAGGGTGAGCCCCAGAGTTAGGGTGCTGCCTCTTCGCTTATTCCCTTGGGGTCTCAGCCGAAAGAGCCCCCTAGCACCAGCCACTGAAGCAAGGGAGGAGTTCCAGCAGTTTGCAGTGCTGTTGGGAAGAGGTTGCAAGGAATTTGGAGGATGTGTATTATGGTCGAAAGGCAAGAAAAGCTATGTGAGTGAGTGCAGGAGAGAGCTGTCTCTCCCGTCCCATTAATCACATGTGATAGTGGAAAACTCAAAGAAGGTACAGTCGGGCATGCTTCTTTCCAGAACTGACAGTGTATGTCTCTGTGTTGACACTTTCAGAGTTGAGAGGGAAGAAACCATCCTGTTGAATACACGCTTCAGTTCGTCTTCTGTTCCTTGGAATTCGGTTCTAGCTATTCTTCTTTTTTAAAATTCAGAATCTTCTAGCAATAAACGGAAAGTTATCTCAGAGTGTTTTTTAAAAAGAAAATTGGAAACAGATAGCCTGAGTGTATTAAAACACAGTGCCTAGGTTATTCTGTCCCTCGTGACCTTTCCTGTATAAATTAGCGGAGTCATGACTATTAATCTGCCCACTTCATATTATCACCTCTTTCCAAGGGCAGATGTCCTTCCTTTCTGAACACTCTCACTCATGTGCATGTGTGTGTGCATCTGCAAACACTGGGCACTTTACGAGGCCTCTAAACAGACCAGTTTCTGCTGAAATACTGATATGTTTGGAATCTTTATTTCTGGTTGGTACAGAATCACATGGTTCTCTACAAATTGTGTATGAAAGAGAAAAAAGCAGAATTTATTCTACAAATATACCCTCAGCACACTTAGGTCACATATACAAAGACGTTCCAGAATGGAGCTTATCTCTCTAAAGGCACCACTGTTTTCTCGGCAGGTCGAGGCAAAATATTTCGTCACTTAGCAACATAAGCAGAATAGACGTGATATTGCAAGACATTTTTCTCTTGGATTGGGTCAGGAAGTACCACAGAGGAAACAGTGGAGAGAGCCCTGAAGTGCAGGGCAGTTAGTAGGTATCCTGCAGAAATCTGGAACGTTCCCGAAACCCTCTGACGAGGATTTGGGACATAGCGCTTATTTTGCATGTAACCTACAGGAAAGTGAAATGTGCCTATTTTTAAATTTCAAGTGCAAACTTATTCTTAAATTTATGCAGCATCACTTTAAGTGTCATAGTTATTACCGGCAAGGTAGTTGGAGACTCTCTTCTTTAAGGCACTTTGCTCAGACTTTGACACATACCCCTTACTGACAGTGGATTGATGTTAGTGCTTTCTTTGTCGAGTTTTATCACAGTGGCAAAGAAGTACCTGAGAATCAGATGAATGAGGTTCAAATCCTAGCTCTCCTCCTTAGCAGCTGTGGGATTTTAGTAAGTTCCTTGAGTCACCTGTGCCTGCATTTTCTTATGGGACTGTGCACTTCCCTCGAGGGGGCTGCGCTGCGGGGAGTTCGCTGGTGGCTGAGGAGTGGGCAGTGCTGGGCACTCGGTGTGTGGGCTGCTGTCAGTGATGCTGCCAGTGGCTTTCCCGTTCAGGGAAGTGACTTCCTCTCGCCAAGGCACCAACGACCGAAGGACAGTTTCATGTCAGCTCCGTTCGCTGTGTTCATGAATAGAACCAGAGTCATCCGCTTACGCAAATACTGACAAATGCCTTTAAAAACCTGATGTTTTGTCTCCTTTCGTGGTCCTTAAAGAGGTCTCTGAAAGATGACGGGGCACGCGAAAGATGTCAAGAGTCGTCCCACGTCTCCACGGGAGTCAGTTTTCTTGTGTACTTGCCAGTTTCTAACGTGTCACATACAAAGGGCTTTCAGTAATTTATTTTAGGAACATAGTTGGAGTTCAGTTCATTTCACCATCTGGAAAGTTCTCTAACAGACTAAAATTTCTCATGTTGCCCTCATTGCTTTTAATTTTTTTTTAATTTTTAAAAAGATTTTATTTATTTATTTGACAGAAACACAGCGAGAGGGGGAACACAAGTAGAGGGAGTAAGAGAGGGAGAAGCAGGCTTCCCGCCGAGCAGGGAGCCTGATGTGGGGCTCGATCCTGGGACTCTGGGATCATGACCCGAGCCAAAGGCAGACGCCCAATGACTGAGCCACCCAGGTGCCTCAACGTCTTATTACTTTTAGATAAAAAATATTCAGGCTTTGCCGTATCTGATCACTCATGCAGGCCAGGCTTTGGGCTAACGACCCGACCAGTTCTGTCATCGTTTTCCTTCCCTTGAGATAATGCAAACACTAACCTCTGTCTTTTTTCTGTTATTTAACCACCTAATTATGATTTTTCCAAATACTCAATTCAAGTATGTCCAGGATCCAAGGCTGGGTGATCAGTTGTTGGGAAACATCATAACGCGGTGGCCGAGGGCTGTCACCCACGTCAGACTAACGGGTTCTGTGTTGCCACTGTTCCCCACTGTGAGTACCGTGCCTTCCTAGTGAGACTGGTTTTTTGTGCGAACAAAGTCATTCACTCACCGCGAGACTGTAGCACAGTATGTATCGCTTCCGTAGTCACTGGGATTGAGGCCATGAGCGGTGTAGACGTCACAGGGATGTATGGGTAATACCCCAAACTCCCGACTCCAGCCCTGAGTGCAGCTCGCAGTCTGTGTGTGGCCCCTGGGGAAGCGAAATGGGTAACATTTTATAAAGTTCAAGCGTGAGCTCGGTTTTGAATTTACAGAACGTTATTGGCTCTTGGCCGCTGGTAAGAGAATTTATAGAGAATTTCTGTGTGTGCACTCTGTCCCATTTCCCTGCGGAGACCAAGGAACGCACGTCATGTATAGAGTCATCTAAATCCCATTCCTGTTTTTTTGCTGCACTATTAATTATATAGAAACATCCACACCTACATCAGATTTGGTTTTCCCTACCTCTTAAGATGTTATCAGCTTTGTAAAAAAAAATAAATAAATAAGCAAATGTGCTATTCACTCTGTCCCTTAGTCAAACAATTATAACAATTATAACATTTCTCTTTCAAGACTTTGCATACTGACAGGGATGTATGTCCTCTACAAGATATAAGTTTTAGGCAAATTATTAAAATGCCGGTTATATCTCTTGCCCTTTAGAGTTGAAGTAGTAGTTTCTCAGACAGAGTTCAGGCAGGCATGGGCACGTGGAGGGCTTCCCCTGATCCCGGGCGGCCATCAGCGGCTCTCTCGTTCACTGTTGGTGGCTCTCTGGTGGTTCTCAGCCACACTGTGCTACTCCCCCCACTGTGCTACTCCCCCCGTGCCGTGGTTCACCCTGAGGTGCACGCTGTTAACCCCAAGGGAAAACAGAGGCTGCTGCCGCACCCTTTCTGCTTGCTGTGGGTCATGCTGCAAATATTTCAGAATCTCTGCTCTGGCGACGAGTCCTCGTCTAGATCCACGAACAACTTTTGGAGAGCCATTGGGTCACTGTGACATCCCATTCTGCTGACTGATTACTTCATGACTTTTTTACTCTGGCTCTGTCTGCATTCTCGCTGTCTCCCGGTTAGTACTGAAAATACGAAGATGCCATCAAAACAGGGAAGCGCTGGCTAACAGGGGGTTTCCCTTGTTGGGTTTGTGTATGTAAAATAGAAACAGAAACTGTAAGTGGTGACATCGTATTATTTCAGTTGGTGTGAAAGGCCACTAACAGTTTTTTCAGAATTATTTTTGAGACTAATGGTTTTTTTTTTTTTTTTAAATCTGATTATTTTGGGGGCAGTTGGGGGGCTCTGTTGGTTAATCGTATAGCTCTTGGTTTCAGCTCAGGTCGTCATCTCATGGATTGTGAGATCCGGCCACTTGGGCTCCGTGCTCCGCACAAAGTCCACCTGAGATTCTTTTCCTCTGCCCTTACCCCCACTTGCATGAGTACCCTGGTGTTCTCTGTCCCACTCCCCCTCTCTCTTTCTCTAAAAATAAGTAAATGAATCTTAAAAAACCTAATTATTTTAAACATCTCACCTGTTCCCCAAACACCTGATGCTTATACCTAGGATATATGGTATTATTAAAGAGTATAAAACATTTAGGGATGCATTTTTTATATTATAAACTACTACTACAAATTGGCCCATTCGTTGAAGTCAAAGAAATTCGTAATTAATTAGTAATCTGATTAGCTGGCAAAATCAATGTACTTTTCCTCAAGATAGCTGAGGAATTACTAAATAAAGAGTTCTCTTTGTAAGGGTATTTCAACAAAACATTTTCATCCAGAATTTGAAGCTTATTATTGTAAGGCATTTTTTTTTCAAGATTTTATTTATTTATTTGACTGAGAGAAACACAGCTAGAGAAGGAACACAAGCAGGGGGAGTGAGAGAGGGAGAAGCAGGCTTCCCACTGAACAGGGAGCCCGATGTGGGGCTCGATCCCAGGTCTCCGGGATCATGACCCGAGCCGAAGGCAGATGCTTAAGCCACCCAGGCGTCCCTGGACAGTGTTTTTGAAATCTGTTCTACACATCTTACGTGAAGGTTGTTACTGAAAAAGTCACAGGAATGGAAAATCAATATATAAAAAGCGACTCAGGGAGATAGATATCTCACAATACTAGCAAAATCATTTTGTCACTGACTTAAAGCTTTTACAGAGTATTTGTAAGTAAGTGGAAGGTCAGGGGTGTGTGGGTAGCCGAGAACTTCAACTCACTCCTAGAGCAGGATCAAGGGGTTCTCATCTTTATTCTTTTAAAGGGAGGAGCAAAGTGACACTGTCGAAGGCAAACCTAAAAGATACATATGTTTTAAATAATTCTACCAAGGGGCGCCTGGGTGGCTCAGTCAGTTAAGCGTCTGCCTTCGGCTCAAGTCATAATCTCAGGGTCCTGGGACGGAGCCCCCATGTTGGGCTTCCTGCTCAGCGGGGAGCCTGCTTCTCCTTCTCCTTCTGCTGCTCTGCATACTTGTGATCTCTCTCTATCTCGCTGTTAAAGAAATAAAGAAAATCTTAAATAAATAAATAAATGATTGATTGATTGATTGATTGATTAATTGCACCGAGCGGAGGGCCCCACCTCTGACAGTTGGGACTTCACGGGTCTGGTCTTGCTTCGCCCTTGCTGTCAGATGAGCGGTTCCACCAGCCTCCCCAGCACCTGGGAACCCTGTTCCTTTGGGTCTTAGCCCTTCTTACTGAGGTCATTTTGTCAGTGGAGTTATAAACACAGTGACAGAAGTTCCTGTCTTGGGGCTTTTACAATAGAAGCATTGTACTGAGTTTCATAATATGCTCCCTGGGGAGAGCACATAGCAACAACAATAACACAAAAAGAGAAACCCGGTGGACTTGGGAACAAATGTGTCCTCGGATATCCCCCCAGATTTGGTCACACTCCCATCACCGCTGAGACAGAGCTCTCTGTCTCTCCCGAGTCTCGGGAACACAGCTTCTGGCCCGTGGTCACAGCCGGTTACCTGAAGCTCGGGTTCCTCTGACAGGGATCCTTGAAGAGGCGAAGCCCGGTGGCGAGGACGAGGCTCTGAGGCTCTCACGAGCGTACGGCACCTGCCTTCTCTGGCAAGCTCCGAGCGACATGATGTACTCTGCAGTTGGAATGCTTGATTTTTTTGTTCAGTTGGTTTGTAAATAGGATTGCACAAAAATCCATGCAAATCAACCCTCCAAATCAGAATTTGCTCAGCTGAAAAGGCCATTAAATTAGATGGGCTGGCTTTCCTTTGGTCGGGATGCAGTAACATAACTCTGGATCACAGTCCTTTAAAATAGACCAACAAGCACATTACATGATCATTTCCATTAAACTGGAAATGTCCGAGCCTGTTTACCTCGACTCACTGTCCTTGTCCACTTTCCCAGCTTAGCAGTTATCCATCAGTAATTAGTCATGAATGGGGCATTGGATATTTAGGCTGCGCATTTAAGGTACCCTTGCTGTTCATTATGACATTCTCGGAGAATTTCTTTTTAATCAGCTTGAAATGTACTAAAATCCAAACTTTATTTGAGCTTTGTTAGTTTTTCCATGTGCCATAAGATAGTTTTGTCCTCAAGACCCAGGGATCCCAGAGAAAGCTGGCTACGTGAGCTAGAAGCCTGGTAACCACTGCGTTTTTTTCATTTCTGTGGTTAAGATTTTCAGGCTGTTGTGTGAACTGTACATAGGAACACAGTGTCAACAATAAGTCTCCTCTTTTTTTAAAGATTTATTTATTTATTTTAGAGAGAGAGAGAGAAAGAGTGTGACTGTGGGGGAAGGGCGCAGGGAGAGAAATCCTCAAGCAGACTCCCCACTGAACAGAAAGTCTGACAAGGAGATCACGACCTGAGTCAAAATCAAGAGTCAGATGCTCAACCGGCTGAGCCACTCAGGTGTTCCAACAAATCTCCTTTTTATTTCTGTCTAGAATACCTGTTTACGTACACACACACACACACACACACACACACACACACCAGCCTGAAATAACCAAGCAAATATACAAATGCACACGGTTACTGTCATCTGTTTCATTTGTATGAAATACAGCTCATCTGACTTACTTAATGCCTCATCCCTGCTTCTCCCAATAGTCTTCCCTGCAAAGAAAATTTCTTTCCCTTCGAATTTCTTTTGTAGAATATATGCCGCATTCACCCCTGAAGGAGTTGTTTGTACAGATGTGGTCCCTCATCTAGTAGGATATACTGTCTTTGGGGCTCTGAACATCCCTTTATACATCTGGATGTTGCTACCCTATCATTGGTATTGTCCATTGTCGATAAATCTGCGCTGAATGAAACCGTGAGGCAATAAGGGAAAGTAACTAGTCACCAAGGATCTGACCCTTCTCTGCTTTGGTGTGTGAAAACTGAGTTCACTAGCATTAGAGGACATTAATGGCAGAATGAAAATTGTGCAAAAATTCATATCAGTAGATGTGAACAAACATCTATGTAGTGAGGAGTTGATAAATCAATCAGTGTCTTGATGAGCTTAATTACAGTTTTATTTACATTTCATAAATTCCATAAAGGATATTCAGATCAGATCTTCACCCTTTGTCAGTGTAAGTGAAAATGGGCAGTTTAATATTCTGCACTAGATGTGGCATTTTTTAAGACACATCAGTGTGCCTAGCATAAGACCTTGGGCACATGGAAATTCTTTGATAAGTGTAGAAGAAACTTTCAAGGTGAAAGATCATATTAAGACTGAATTTTTTTTTCCTGGGTGGTTATCACTGTAAGTAAATATTTGCACAAAGTAAGTTGTACAATTTTTTTTCTAAAGATTTTATTTATTTGACAGAAACACAGCTAGAGAGGGAACATGAGCAGGGCGAGTGACAGAGGGAGAAGCAGGCTTCCCACCGAGCAGGGAGCCTGATGCGGGGCTCCATCCTGGGACTCTGGGACCATGACCTGAGCCGAAGGCAGACACTCAACGACTGAGCCACCCACACGCCCCATACGTTGTACAATTTTATCGCTAAATTTTCTGACCCTGGTCTTGTCCTTTGTATAGACTGTAAAAACTCATCCTCTGTATTTTCTCCTCTAGCAGCGAGAAGTATGTAAGTGTTGTATGTCATGTGTTGTTTCACCTGCCCTACCATACAATCCTTGGTTTAATACCTAGACTGAGTGTGCATGACTCTGATGTACTTAAATGACAAAATGTGGACTTGGGAGCCAACCTAATCCAGTGTTCAGGCCCCGGCCTGCCGGAGAGTTGGAAAGCAGGCAAGAGCAGGAATATGAGGTCCCTCCAGAAATGTTCTGGGAGGCCACAGAGACACTTTGGAGCTAGAGTTGGTTAACTGCTCATAAAATTAGGCTTGGGGAGATAAACGTTTCCGGAGGTAGCCTCGGTTTTTCTTCCGAGTAAGGCAGCAGTAGACAGCTGGATGCTGTCCCCTGGGCCAGGACAGGAGAGCAGGCTCTGACGCCATTGGGCTTTGTTTTGTTTGGCTAGCAAAGCCTCACACAATTGTAGTGTTTCCCCGGCTAAACACTGTCGTAGTGAGCCAATGAGGGTGTGGGTGTGGAGGGGGGCGGGGGGGCACTTGAGCTCAATCTCTTGGGGTGAAGTACATAGTGGGCATGGCTTCCTGCTCTGGGCAGAGGCAGTGTCTACAGTAAGGCTGGATATGCCCCTCCTGGCTTTCTAGAAACTTCGGAGTATTTACGCCTTTCCCCTATGTGATATGCTCCGGTTCCTAAGCCTTGGGTCGCTTGTGGGCATGTGGAGAGGGCAAGGTCGGAGACTAGGGTGATAGCCATGGGACCCAAGGGTGGGAGGGAAAACAAGGATCCTGCCCTCCACGCCCCCCCCATACCTTCCCTAAGGCTGCAACAGTCCCGGAAAGGTTTCTCTTTCCGGCCATACCTGTAGGTATCCCCCCATCTCCGGACGTACCACATACACTTAAAAAATACCTTTTTACTTTGTTTTCCTTCATACTTAGAATAGATGCTGAATGGACTATTCCAGACAATACCTACAATATGCAAAGAGTTCAGGAACCTCCTCCTTCTTTTCGCTGATGTCAGCACCCCGAGGAGAACTGTGTTTATACACAACTGTGTCTTTCCACGCCTTGAGAACATGTCTCTGTGTACTTCGAGGAGCCCATTGATGCCGCCGTGGGCGTCTGGCTATAGGGCCCGTGGGGCCGAGTCATAAGAGCTTGGCTGCCCTGATGGGTCCACGTTCAGGGCTCTGCTCAGGACAGACGTTTGGGCTGCCCATGGACACTACAAGCTTGCTTGCTTGAAGATTTTATTTATTTGATGGAGAAACACAGCTAGAGAGGGAACACAAGCAGAGGGAGTGAGAGAGGGAGAAGCAGGCTTCCCGCCGAGCAGGGAGCCCCACGCAGGGCTCGATCCCGGGTCTCCGAGATCATGACCTGAGCCGAAGGTAGTTGCTTAACGACTGAGCCACTCAGGCGTTCTCTGCACAAGGTTTTTGGGTCCTGGAGTATCTGCTTCACCACCTTGGCTGCCTCCACAGAGAAATGGGGTGAGACAAAGGAAGAAAAAGTTTCAGGAGCCCCACGGTTTGTGGGGCCCCCACATCTTGGGGCGGCCTAGAGTGTCATGCCAGCACAGGACATTGCACTCCCTCCTTCCCTTCTGTCTTTGCCCACCTCCGGGTAGCAGGCAGGAGTTGATGTTTTGGGTTTGGGTTTCAAACGGGAGAAGAGAAAATAAGTTCACTACTCAGGAGTTCTCTGGTCCTTTCTGGTCTGAGCAACAGGCGTTCCCGTTGCAGGGGCACATTGGCCCGGCAGCAAGAGAGAGCATAGCGCCTGCAGGAAGCCAAGGGTG
The DNA here is from genome assembly GCA_004023965.1 of Spilogale gracilis. Taxonomy (NCBI): domain Eukaryota; kingdom Metazoa; phylum Chordata; class Mammalia; order Carnivora; family Mephitidae; genus Spilogale; species Spilogale gracilis. Next base: position 61,579 of record PITA01001305.1, read on the forward strand.
AATTAGCTCGACTCGGGTGAGGACAGACACAGGACACATGGGCCGATACCCAGCGCACTGGGGAGCAGAAGCACTCGCGGAGGGCCTTGAGCTCAAGCACCCGGAGAGGGGAGGAGAGGGGGCAGGGACCCCACCGTTGGAGAAGGGACAGGCAGGGGAGCAAGGGGACACTTTGGGGAAGCTCAGCTGTGCAGGGAGGAAGATGGGCACCTCCAACAGTGTGGCTTTCATTAGAGGTGAGAGGAGGTCCAGAGGTACTTTCTCTGTGCTGAAAATTACCTGGGTTGCATATTTTACTTTTTTCCCCATAAAAGCCTGTTCTTTCCATCATTCTTCCTTTCACGACCAAAATTAGACAAGGAGGGAGGTGGGCATTAAAGCCTGTATGCGTTAAATTTCGATATTTGGTTCATTGTGGATTTTACATTTATTGGGGTTGTTAAAAATATTGCAATAAACATTATTCTCATTACAGTCTTTTGGTGCCCCCGTAGATTAAAATGCATGAGGAGTGGACCCTTCTTGCTTCTGACCTCCCATCATGAAACTAGCCCTTTCTCCCCTGGCCCACGGTTCTTCCAAAGCTGAGAACATTTGAGTTGTGGCCAGAATTAAACATTTGTGTGTGTGTGTGTGTGTATATATATATATATATTTTGTTACTTAATTTTTTTTTCCAGTGTTCCAAGATTCATCTCCATTCCCCACACCCAGTGCTCCATGCAATAGGTGCCCTCGGTACCCACCACCAGGCTCTCCCATCCCCCCACCCCCCTCCCTCCAAGTCCCTCAGTTTGTTTCTATGTCCAAAGTCTCTCTTGTTTCGTTTCTCTCCCTGGATTACCCTACTTCATTTTGAGAATTTTTTTGTATATTCTATATATGAGTCTTTGGTCAGATATGTGGCTTTCAGATATTTGCTCTCAGTCTTTAGCTTGTCTTTTCAATCCCATGTAGAAGGTCTTTTGCTAAACAAGGTTTCTAATTATGAAGTCTAATTTACCCACTTTTTTTTTCTTCTGTGGCTCCTGCGTTTTGTGTCATGTCTAAGAACTTTGCATCAAATTCTGAATCCTGAAGGTCTTATGTTCTCTTCTTAAAGTTTACTAGCTTTGCGTTTCAGACTTAAAACTAGGATCCATTTTAGGGGCATTTGGGTGGCTCAGTGGGTTAAGTGTCCGCCTTGGCTCAGGTCATGGTGCCAGGGTCCTGAGATCGAGTCCCACATTGGGCTCCCTGCTCAGCAAGGTTCTGTTTCTCCCTCTGCTTTTGTGTTCTCTCTCACTCTCGCTCTCTCTCTCTGCTCTCTGGTGAATAAATAAATAAAATCTTTAAAAAAAAACAAAAACAAAAAACCCTAGGATCCATTTTGAGTTAGTGTTTGTATAGTGTGAGAAGTTTAGGTGAAGGGTCTTTTTTTTTCTTTTTTGCCTCTGTTGCCCAGTTCCTCCAGCACCATTTGGAGGGGGGAAAATGACCCAATTTCAAGGTTTATTATACAGCCATAATATTCAGGAGTTCTTGCTTCTCTTTGTTTTGTCTTTAACAGCTCTCAGTCACTGCAGTGTGGATGCAGTCGGGGCAAATGTGGGACATCCCACCCCGTTGAGCTGCAGACTCCGGGGACCCAGTGATACTCCTCATTTACCAGGAGGCCAGGGTGAGAAACCGTCCTGCAAAAGGTTACACATCAAGGAATGGAAGCTCAGTCCGGCTTCTTAAATGCCTGAAAAGCATTCCTGATTGCCACATTCTATTAAAGAGTTTTATAGGTGGAACTCTTCGTCGTCGTGGAAAGCCACAGCAATTTAATCTGAACAGAAAGCATTTTGAAATGTGCTCTTGGCAGGGCTCCATGCTGATAGGCGGTGGAAATGATTAACAAGGGTGTTATCAATTGTGGACTTTTAGTAGCAGAGGGAACATTATCTTCTGGTGTAGTCGGCCTGGGGCACTACCCGAGATGTTGGTGACTATCAGATTACCCACTAACCTGGAATAGGAGTGACCAGTTTCCGCACAGACCCTGGATGTCTGCAGGATGGGTGAAGTTTGTTTGTAATTTGCAAGCCGTTGTCCTCTCTCCAGAACATGCTGTTAGTGTTTTCTTGTTTATTCTGTAAGGAATCTTGAAGCCACTTGTAGACTCACGAAAAGGTGGCACAGAAAGGCTCCAGGATAATATAAATGTTCAGTGACTTTCAAACATTTTTAGCCTTGCCGAAGTAAGAAATGTGTTTGAAGAGTGGCTTAGTCATTAAGCATCTGCCTTCAGCTCAGGACATGGTCCCAGAGTCCCAGGATCGAGCCCCGCGTCAAGCTCTCTGCTCAGCAGGAAGCCTGCTACTCCCTCTCTCACTCCCCCTGCTTGTGTTCCCGCTCTTGCCACGTCTCTCTCTCTCTCTGTCAAATAAATACAGTCTTGAAAGAAAGAAAGGAAGGAGGGGAGGGAGGGAGGAAAGAAGAAAGGGAAGGAAGGAAGGAAGGAAGGAAGGGCAGGGAGGGAGGAAAAAAGAAAAGAAAGATGTTTTAAAATCATGACCTACATAGCCATATATAAAGTTCTGTGAAATAATTACTGTTTTGTCAGTACCTCGTTGAGTAGAGACAGCCCTAACCTCCAGTGTGTACAGAGATGCATTCCCTGATCTCTTCTTTTCCCTTTTGCTCCCCCCACACACTTCCTTCAGAAGCACCTTTGTTTTCCTGTCACTTCCTTTGTCTCCTACCTATGACTTTATAACCTTTTGGAGACTTGCACAGTTTATTTCAGCTTAGCTGGCGGCAGCTGGGGCTTGGGAGATTGCGTAGACATCGGGCCACGGGAGGGGGGGGAGTGATGCAGCACACTCAGGTGGTTATTTTCTAGAACCTCAAACGAAGATTCATTTCATGAAAAGTTATTATTCAAGGCTTGCCTTTTCATCCCCTTTATAGTGCCTCTGTCTAACATATGTAATAGGCCATTCTTCCAACTCTGGAAGTCACTGCGTCTGAGACCCTTCCTTGGACGTCTGGTGGGGGGTTCCGGGTAGTCATAGCGTATGGGTTCCTAAGAACAAAGAGCAAATCCAACCAGCCGTAGCAAATTGCAACCAGCTGGGTGGCTTAAAACAACTGAGATGTATATGCTAACAGTTTTGGCGATCAGAAGCCCAAACCCAAGGTGTTGGCAGAGCCTTGCTCTCTGTGAAACGTGTAGGAGAGAATCCTCCCTTGCCTCTTCCTAGCTTCTGCTGTTGCCAGAAATCCTTGGTATTTCTTGCCTTGTGGATGAGTCACTCCAATATATGCCTCCATCATCACTTGGAGGAGACACTCCAGAGTGTCTGCTTCTGTGTCTCCACCAGCCATTCTCTTCTCTGCATAGGTGTTCACACCTCCCTCTTCTTGTAAGGACTCCAGTCATTGGATTGGGGCCCACCCTAGTCCAGCATGACCTCATTTTAACTTGCTTCCATCTTCAAATGACCAATTTCCAAATAAGGTCCCAGTACCAGGTACCAGACAGAGATTAGGGCTGGCACATGTCTTACTGAACCATTCCGCTCACAACACAGTCATCTGTCCCCTCCTCCCCGGGGCCTTTGATGTCAGTGGTGTTAATAACCACCGCATGATCAACAAGGCCACAGACAGCTGACGAGTAGGACCTTGAAAGTGAAGGCCTTCCTTTGGGTTTTCTTCATGACTCACTCCACGGAGTCCTTGCCACAGTGCAGGCCCGTAGTGGGTCCTGTGCAACTGTCTGGGGAGTACTGCCTTAGGTGACTACATCACAAGAACGACAACCAGTCATTCTTATAGGGGCAGGAAAAACTATCTGCAGTGTGACATAAGTGATTCTAGGAGGCACCAGATCTATCCTGAGCCTTAAATTTCTTCTAGGCCAGGGCGCCTGGGTGGCTCAGTCGGTTAAGCATCTGCCTTTGGCTCAGGTCACGATCTCAGTGTCCTGGGATCGAGCCCCATGTTGGGCTCCCTGCTCAGGGGAGAGCCTCCTTCTCCCTCTCCCTGTTCCTCTTCCCCTTGCTTGTGCTCTCTCTCTTTTTCAAGTAAATAAATAAAATCATAAATAAATAAATACATAAAAATTTCCTCTACGGCCAGTAGACCTCTGGTGGGTCTACCAGCGATGAGTAAAAACTGAGCAAAGACAATTCTGTTCCTCCTGAAAAATAATCACTACTCATTAACCAAAATTGTGTTTTTAAAAATATGTGCACTGATAGGATGCAACGAGTCATTAGCATTTAAATAGTCTGAGGAGTCTTTGGTGAAATGAAATCCACGGTGTCTATGTATCGTGTTCATGGGTCAGGGGGCACCGTGTTCGGAAGGACTGTCTGGGTTCAGCGAGTCCCCGGGTTTTCGGAATACAAGAAATGAGGAGAGATCATAACACATAAGTTGGCAAGATCGGGATCCTAAGACATAGAGCACAATAAATGGAACAGAGTTGGGGAATTTATTCATAACAAGGTCAAGGCAAAGCCAGCTGCCAAGGTATAGTTGTGTTTGTTCTTTGGCTTAACAAATGCCAGAAAATCATTGGTTTAGTTTGCCATAACAAAACAAAAGTCCAAACTATGATGTTGAAACAAATTACTGCAAAGGTCATGGCTTCAAACAGCTCATGTATCATCACATTGTCTCTGTGCTGTGTTCTGGGGGACTCCCAAGGCTGGGATCCCCTCTGGAGCTCCTGGTTCTCTGGGTTCGTCCAGGTTGTTGGCAGCATCCAGGTTCTTGAGGTGGTGGGACCGAGGTCCCTTTTGATTTCAGATCTTAAGGACATCATGCAGCATCCCTTCACCTTTGCCATTTGCCTGATCCCAAGAATATTCTTCTCCATCATGCATTAGAGTCGAGTTGTAGAGAGGGATAAGCAAGACGTGTGAAGCTGGGCGAGCTTATGTTGCTCAGGAAGGCTCATTTCTAAGGCTGCACTTGGGAAGGGTGTTTGCACTTAGAAAAAGTCACAACAACAGATAAAGATGGGGTGGCATGTTTTGGGGGGAAACTAAGAGAGGATATAGTAGTTGTCTTCAGTATTTGGAGGGCAGTTACTGGAGGAGGAATTTGACATGCTGGTGTTCTGGCCTCAGACAGGAGCAATGAGATATCCCCAGGCTCTGGGTCCAGCCGAGGCTCGCCTGACGCATTCCTTCCCAGCTCCCCCAGTTCGGTCGCTTGTCTGAATTCCAGAGGAGTGCAGCCTGCCCGTAATCTTTAGCAATCAGACATCTTACAGACACTTGGTAAAACTCAGCATTCAGTTTTCCTAGGAAGGGTCCACTGGAGGGTATGCTCGAATCCAAGAAAGGTATTTCCTTGCCTGTTCCGTTTCTCTAGACCCTCAAATGATCATTTAGCAACAGAAGGGCAGGACACCAGAAGCCTTCAAAAGTGGACCACAGTCAGCCTGCCTTGAATAAGAACATCCTCACAGGTATTTTATATTTCATCCTGTAATGGACACATACCGGATTAAAAAAATACTAAAGGCCACGTTATGAACTGTGTCATACCCGAGGTCTGAGAGTCAACACGTTGTGGTTCCTTTTCCACCGCGTTCTTGCAAATCCTTTCAGTATTACAAAACCCAAGGTCATTCCATATTCTTGAAGTCTGCTGAATGCAATGGTTTTTCCCTCGGTTTCTGTATGGTGAAAAGGAAAACATGTGGGCCCCAGGGTCAGAATCACTGACTTTAAATCCCAGCACTCTGCCCTGTGCTCCTAGGGCCCACATCGCTCCATCTCACTCAGCCCATTTTATGCTCTCTAAAGTGGGGGGTGATTCTTACCTCAAAGAAGAGGACAGTATGTAGTTGGTGCTTCCAAAGTAATGTTTCTCCTACTTTTGGAAAAATTACCCCGGAGGTAACTGGACAAGAATCCCTGAACATTAGGAAATTTAGGTTTAGCCATACCATACAGTCAGTGCCATGAAATCTAGATAAGAGTTGCAGGGTATCGGGGCAGAGGAGAGAATTGACACGTCAGGCCTGTTTTGTTCTCTTGGCTCGATACTGGGTTCTTTATGCGTTATATCTTTTAATTCTCACACATAGGTTTTTAGTCCAACAATAAGGAAATAGGGGTTCATCGTGGCCCTAAGAGACAGCAGGGACGCAGAATGCAAGCTCCTGTGTATTCAGCTCCATGTTGCCCTGATTTGACGGAAGTCATGATTTGTGTTGGAACATGACCCTGCCCCGGAAGCGGATGACCCTCTTCCGCTAACCACTGCCTCCGTGTCTCATCCTGCCCCGGAAGCGGATGACCCTCTTCCGCTAACCACTGCCTTCATGTCCCATCCTGCAGAGCGCTACTAATAGCACTGTAACAACTGCTATTTCAGATGCTTGCGGTATACCAAGCCCTGCACTAAGTAACTTTTTACAAATTGTGTCATTTCTGAATTGCTTCATAATTTCCCTGCTTGATCCCTCCATTTTACAGTTGAGGAAAGTGAATCTCAGAGAGAGAGGAGTTTGCTCAGGTTCACACAGCTCGCACTGGTCAGTAGACTCAGGGAGCTTCCAACCCAGTACACTCTTTTTGTTGTTGTTGTTGTTGTTGTTGTTTTAAGATTTTATTTATTTGAGGGAGAACACAGCAGTGGGGGGGGGGTGCAGGCAGAGGGAGAAGCAGACTCCCCGCTGAGCAGGGAGCCCAACCCAGGACTGGATCCCAGGATACTAGGATCCTGACCCAAAATGAAGGCAGAGGACGCTTCACTGACTGACCCCCCAGGCTCTTAATGCCTTAAAACCATAATGACGGTTTGCAAGATTTACAAAAACAAAACAAAACAGAAGACTGTGGTAATCCCCCAAAGTGAAGTTATTTTGCTCCCTCAGAGGAAAGAAGAGCCCTGGAAAGACGGATCACTGGAGTATGGGAAAGAATGAGGCTGTGGCTTTTCTGTGAGCCAGTACTTTCCTGGCAGCCTCTCGGCATAAAACCATCTATCGCAGAGTTTTCTGGTTCCATAGGAGCTACGCTGCGACCCTTCTTTCCTGCTTTCATCCCTCTCTGCTTCCTTTTGCCTGCCCTGTTGCTTGAGGTCCCGGGGTGAGGGCCCCAGGCACAGTGGCTGTTGCTCCCGCTCCTGCCCCGAAGGCCAAGGATGGGGGGCAGGGGCAGCCCTGGGCAGCTGGCTGGCCTTGCAGGAGGGACATGTGCATTGTGGGGTTTTGACAGCCCTGGCGAGAACAGCATTTTTTTCCCTTTTTGTTTTCCCTTCTAAGCCAGTCTCTCTCTCTCCCTCACCCCGCTGCGCCCCTCTCCCTCACTCTGTCCACCGCCTGTTGCAGGTTTGCATTCTTTAGACACAATGCTATCCTAATATTTTCCTTTTCTTCAGGCAGGAACCGAGAGACCCATTTTTTTTTTAAAGCCGTTTCCGGAAGTCATCCAGAGCTATAATGGCCCATTATCTAACAGTCAGAGTTTACTTAGGCTTTCACTATTTCCACTGCCCACTTGAAACAAGGAAAAATATTTCCCCCAGCCCTGTGAGTGTGCTATTCACATCTAACCACAAATGCTCAGAGACTGCGCCTGTTCCCATCAAGAACTCCCAAGTCAGCAAAACTGTGCTGGTGAACACTATTTTATATTCTTTTTTTTTTTTTTAAATTCTTTTAAAGACATTTCTCAATTCTTTATAAATCTGTGCTCTGAACCTTCACTCATGATCCCTTTAAACCCAGCATTTGTCCACGTGAGCGCCAGCAACGGCACTTAGTAAAAATGCTTATTCTTAGCTCTGCCTGGTGCCTGCTGAGTGACATCGTGGGAGGGTCCATGTCAGGGACATCCCTTCTAAGAGTCTGACTCTAGGCAACAAAAATAGGAAGAGCCATTGCTTTGACAGAAGGGAACTTGCACCAGAAGCATGTGAAGCATTTAAAAGGCATGGCAAAATTTGTTTTATTGGGGGGAGGGAGAGGAAACAAGACCACCAATGATTTTTATTAGGAATATTCAGAACAAGATCAACCTTTGGAGGAGGAATAGGATAGTGGCATTTTCTCACATGCTTTTTGTGATGTAGTGATGAACCAGAAGCTTTCCTGTTGGGTTTACTCGCTCGTGATCACCCACGTCCCCAGCGGAGACCCAGCTCGGCTGGGCTCTCATCAGGATGTAGGAAGGCTGCACATGACTCACAGCTTACAGGAACTTGTGCAGGTGAACACAGAACCTTCCAGCACCTGGTGTGCAACCGCCTCCCTGCCCCCGCCTCCCTGCCTGGGTCGCAGGCCACAGAAGGAAGGAACTGGTAGTCGGAGTTTCTCTTCTTAATGGTGTAATCAGAGAGAGGAAAAGGCACGCATGCTGGGAGCCCATTGGGGTGGGCTCACGGGGAAGGTGATCTTCCTCAAACCTTGATACAATGTAGGAGAGAGTAAAGCTCATTCTCTCCCTGGCACCTGCCCTCCCTGCTCCTTCCTCTCCTGTCTGGCTAAACTGCCCCCCCACAAAGCCTGAGGATGGCATGGTCACCTCCAGGGAAGAAGAAAACCCTTTCCCAGACTCTGCACTCTGAGTCCCTCTGCCCCCTGCTCTGAAGACGGGATCAGATCAGGCGAGGCCCCCTTTGCCACCAAGGACCCCCATGCGGAGCCCGAAATCAAATCTCAGACGCTGCAGCTGTGGGAAATGTCCCCGGACTCTTCGTGAGTCAGAACACAGGCGCATCCAAGACCTTCACTACCCACCCCCCCAGCCTTCAGTTTCCGGTGTGCCTCTGTCCCCGGGCAGCCCTGGTCACACTTCTGGTTGTTTCAGATTGCACAGGGGTAATTTCAGAGTCATTGTCAAGTCACCCAGCAGGCATCTGCACTCGCAAATTAAATGCCTGGCACGAGATTTTGCTAAGGTAATAGTTCATTACACTACAAATGACAGGGGTGCGTCTGGGGCACGTGGCCTTCACAGTCATCTGACTTCTCGGTGATTACCGGGGGCAGCCATCCTCGCCTGTCAGCCCTGAGGAAAGCCTCCTTCATCCTGCTAATGGGGACCTGGCCGCATTAGGAACCCCATTTCTTTAATGCTGACACTGTCTTCTTTTTTGAATGAAAGGCCTTTACCAATTGAGCAGGAATGTTGTGCATCTCACCCCTGCCCCTTTGCCTATGACATCATCATCATCGAGCTCTGGAATGCCTCCATTCCTCTCTCTTTCCATCCTTTTCTACTCTCTCCTTTTTTTTCCTGCCTCCATTTATTTATTCACTTGGCTGTGTTTTAATGGCGTGGCATGAAATCACCTCGTCTTGGGAGAAGTGCTGGCGGCAGGAAGTTGGAAGGTCAGAGGGTGAAAAGCAAGGACTGTCTTTTCCGCCAACCTCTGATCCTGTTAACTCTGTCAAGAGCTTGGGGGGACAGAGCCTTCCAGAATTTGTTCTCTGTAGTTTACATGCAAGTATGTGTACAAATAAACATAGTTAGAGTTTTGTTCCTATTTTTATACAAATGGGTTCATATACTACATACCATTTTACCTTTTTTTCTTTTTAAGATTTTATTTATTTATTTGACAGAGAGAAACACAGCCAGAGGGGGAACACAAGCACGGGGGAGCGAGAGAGGGAGAAGTAGGCTTCCCGCTGAGCAGGGAGCCCGATGTGGGGCTCGATCCCGGGGCTCCAGGATCATGACCTGAGCCGAAGGCAGATGTGACTGAGCCACCCAGGCGCCCCTTGCCTGTTTTCCTTTTTAACTTAATTTTGCTTTCCTTGAGAGCTTTCCGAACCGCAGCAAGTGCGGGTGATCTGGCCCTGCCCTCAGCGTGGCCTGCCGCTTCGGATGGACGTCTCAGTGGCTGTGGCTTTATCGGCCAGCACCCTGCTGCTGCCGGGAACACATCCATATGAGCTTCTCTTGCACACATAGGAAGTAGCTCCCAGAAGAGCTCTGGAAGAAGAGGTGCCACGGATGCATTTTTCAATGATTCTTTTTAATTTCACCTACCGAAATCATAATACACATCCGGGGCCCCAACTCGTCACGCTTATTTTCTCTGGCATTATCTACCCTTTCGTTGCTGAAATGTTTTAAAGCCCCTTATGTCACAGCTAAGACATAATGTCATTTCACCACTCTATACTTCACTGTGCATCTCTGAAAACACGGATTTTTCTTGTGTAATCAAATGTCATCATCACCCCCAAAAACTTAACCACTGATTTTAGGTTATCTGACAGCCAGTCTCACTGGCGTTTCTCCATTTGTCTCAAAAATGTCTTTTTAGTGGCAGACTGTTGGAACCATGGTCGCAGAACTGGGCGCACACCTGCCCTCCATGATCATCTCTGATCCTCAGGCCACATCAGCTCCTCTCCACGACATGTGGATCACTGTGGGAACCGTGGTCTTTGCGTCTGTGCTGGGAAACACCCCACCTGCTGGACTGGCTTCTCGTGCTTTTCTCCCGCCTGCTGGGCCTTCTTCTCTACTTCCTGTCAGCGCAAACTGCTCAGGGGATTAGGTGCAGGCTAACGAAGTGCAAACTTCTTCCTAGGTAACGCTCTCCCACAGGCTGCATGGAGGGTTGCCTGTGTGTTTTTAGTTTGAGAATGATGTCTATTTTTTAAGGAAGGACTTGGGGGGCGGGGTATGAGGGGCATGCCCTTGTTTGCTGGCAGGAAAAGCAGGAGTGGAGGGTGGAGGGTGGTGGTGGGGGTCAGGCTAAGGTCGCACAGCCAAGAAGCCGCACTCCCAGGCCCCTGCTCTGTCTGCTGCCCCTCAAGGAGCGTTTTCCTTAATGCACTTCTCCCCCTTCCCACGAAACGGCCATAGGATTTAGGGTTCAGAGACAGTGACTAAATACAAGATAAAACATAACATAGAAACATTTAAAAGAGTGAAAACATGTGATTTACTCAAACCACCAATCTTCGAACTTGGAAGAGTCACCAGATTTTTGCAAAGGGCACACATTAAGCCCTGATTAACAGTCGAATCTTAACTCAGGCATATGCCTGGAGATACCAAGGAACGACAAGCTGTGGGACTTGAGGGAGTAATCTTACTCTTTGAATTTTTAAAATACTGCTTTATCTTATTTTTATATCTGTCTCTTAAAGACGACCATCTTGGCCTAAAGGAATGAGGGCAGTAAAAGGCGAAGTGTTAGCTGTGGGAAGCAATAACTAACTCTTCTTTGTAGAAGAAATCTCATCTTAACTCTGAAGAACTGAAAATTCATTCTGGTTTTCCAGGACCTAACGTATAGGTGTGTATTTTATAAAACACAAACTGTACTTTGATATATGAGATTTTTTTGTTATGTGGATGTTGTTTTTACCAGATGTGCGGTATTGTTCTAGATGTCAGGGGTCATGCTTGACACTCCTTTGACCATGATCTCATTTGACCTTCTAAACAACACAGTGAGAGAGACACCATTCCTCTTTCCCGAGATCACCAGGCTGGGAAATGATAAAGCCAAAGTTTTAACCACAATTTTTTTTCCAGTTCATTTTTTATTATTAATTTTTATTTTTCCATAACCCAGCCACCCTATCCCTCCCCCTCCCACCAGCCAGTAACCCTCAGTTTGTTTCCTGAGATTAAGAGTCTCTTATGGTTTGTCTCCCTCCCCAGTCCCATCTTGTTTCATTTTTTCTTTTCCCCCCATGACCCCCCACCCTGTCTCTCAAATTCCTCATATCAGTGAGATCATATGATAATTGTCTTTCTCTGATTGACTTATTTTGCTCAGCATCATACCCTCCAGTTCTATCCACGTCATTGCAAATGGCAGGCTTTCATTGTTTTTGATGGCTGCATAGTATTCCTGTGTGTGTGTGTGTGTGTGTGTGTGTGTGTGTGTGTGTGTGTACACCACATCTTCTTTATCCATTCATCTGTTGATGGGCATCTGGGCTCTTTCCACAGTTTGGCTATTGTGGGCATTGCTGCTATAAACATTCGAGTGCACATGGCCCTTCAGGTCACTACATTTGTATCTTTAGGGTGAATACCCAGTAGTGCAATTCCTGGGTCATAGGGTGGCTATATTTTCAACTTTTTGAGGAACCTCCATACTGTTTTCCAGAGAGGCTGCACCAGTTTGCATTCCCACCAACAGTGTAGGAGGGTTCCCCTTTCCCCACATCCTCACCAACACCTGTCGTTTCCTGACTTGTTAATTTTAGCCATTCTGACTGGTGCGAGGTGGTATCTCACTGTGGTTTTGATCTGTATTTCCCTGATGCTGAGGGATGTTGAGCACTTTGGTCATTGAGATGTCTTCTTCTTCTTTTTTTTTTTTTTTAAGATTTTATTTATTTGACAGAGAGAAACACAGCCAGAGAGGGAACACAAGCAGGGGGAGTGAGAGAGGGAGAAGCAGGCTTCCCGCCGAGCTGGGAGCCCGATGTGGGGCTTGATCCCGGGTCTCCGGGATCATGACCTGAGCCAAAGGCAGTCGCTTAACCAACTGAGCCACCCAGGTGCCCCATCCAGATGTCTTCTTTGGAGAATTGTCTCTAACTCCAATTTCTAATTTAAAGATTAGCGTTCTTTCCACAGGATCTTGCATTAAAGGAGGGTGCTCTCAACTTTGCAGAATGGGCCCTTTGAATTAAAGGGATTGGCAATATCTAGAAAAAAGAGCTTTGATAATAGAATATTATAAATGAGTCTCTTAGCTATAATTATGGGGTAAAAAGTGATGAAAGCTGCTGTCCTGTGAAAGATTCTGGTGATCATGGTTCCTAATGCAGAGAGGTATGTGGGTTGCAAAAGTAGTACCAGTTCCAGAAAAAGACATGAAGGATCACCTAGCAAAAGCACAGGGTCGGGTGTCATCCACTCCGACCTCCCTCTAACACACAAGCCTATGATTGTTACCAGCCAGAGGGCAGGGCTAAGGAGAATGGAATGAGTCAAGGAATGCCAAAGCTGGAGATGCCTGAGTGGCACAGTCAGTTAAGTGTCTGCCTTCAGCTCAGGTCATGATCCCGGGGTCCTTGGATCGAGCCCCGCATCGGGCTCCCTGCTCAGTGGGAGTCTGACAGATAAGTACATATTTTGTTTTGTTGGCTTTTTTTTTTGCTAAATCATTATTATTTTTAAAGGTTTATTTATTTATTTGATAGAGAGACAGCGAGAGAGGGAACATAAGCTGGGGGAGTGGGAGAAGGAGAAGCAGGCTTTTGCTATTTCCTATAGAAGATTTGGTTTGGAAGAAAGTGAATTTTCTGTCACTTGCAATACCTTGATGGAATCAAGTTTATCTACCCTTTTCACCAGTTCAAAACCTGCTGTGCCACCAAATGTTACCCGGCACGGTGATGAGTAGATGGATGTCATTTCTCTGTAGGGCTAATGATCGGTGCCTGTCCCGGCTTCAGTCAGTGGGCGGGGCCCGCTGCCCCGCAGCTCCGGCGATTTACCGGTAATGATCTGTTCATTTCCAGACTGGATCAGACACTAGGAGTTTGGAAGCTTCTGCTGCACGGTTAAACGATTGACCAGTGTGTTGAGTTCCAGCCCAGAAACCTCTATGGAAACCCACATGCACGCAGTTTACTCAGTTGGTTACCTACACGCGCCCTCCCCTTCTAACTTGCCCAGCATTTGCACATGGCCCTTTTCATTTTAATCGAAAGAATCCAAACTTTGGGGCGTCTGGGGTGGCTCAGTTGATAAAGCGACTGCCTTCGGCTCAGGTCATGATCCTGGAGTCCTGGGATCGAGTCCTCCATCGGGCTCCCTGCTCTGCGGGGAGTCTGCTTCTCCCTCTAACCTTCTCCCCTCTCATGCTCTCTCTCACTCTCAAATAAATAAATCTTAAAAAAAAAAATCCAAACTTCAGCGGAACTTTGAAACATCATTTAGTCTGTGTCTCGATTCCCTCAGCTGATATCTGGGGAGAGAAGGTGAAATAGATGGTCAGAGGGCAGGGGTCCTTTAGTTGTGATCATGCTGGGATCAGGCTGGTAATGCCCCTTTGTCCCTTATAACATTTTATCTTCTACTCTTTTGGTTCTGCGTTCTGTGGTTGAAATGACAAAAATCCTATTTCTGTGCTTTGTGAAGGGAATGGTTTTTGTGTTAGTGGATGTGTATGTCGTGTTTACTGCACTTGGTTTTGGAACCACTAGCCTGGCCCGTTTCTAACCAAGATTGGCAACACGCAGTTAGTAACAGATCATCTTGGTGGCCAAATCCAAACACTGTTCCTCCTGCTTCTTTCCAGGTTTGAATCCCAGTTAATAAAACAAGAACATTTCTCATCTGATAGTGAGACGCTTCTCACTACCTCTCTTCATCCTTTCAGGATGTTACACAAATTTCTTTCTTTTTTTTTTTTTTTAAGATTTTTTTATTATTTATTTGACAGAGAGAAACACAGCCAGAGAGGGAACACAAGCAGGGGGAGTGAGAGAGGGAGAAGCAGGCTTCCCGCCGAGCAGGGAGCCCAATGTGGGATTCGATCCCGGGTCTCCGGGATCATGACCTGAGCTGAAGGCAGTCGCTCAACCAACTGAGCCACCCAGGCGCCCCGTTACACAAATCTCTATTCTGGAAACAGTGACCCTGCTCAGCCCTGTGCACAGTCAGTTGTGAAGGAGTGACTCTTTGGGGCGGAAGCTGCATTTGTGTGTCCACTCCGGTTGTGATGCTGACTTCCTGCAGACACTGGGGGTTTTGTGGGTGCAGTGTCTCTGTTCGCTTTTTGCTTGCTTTGTTTGAACATGTGAGAGTTTTCTTAATTTCGGGGCATGGAGAAATCTGTGTCTGTTATCCAAGCACTGACTTCTCTAGGTTTTCCAGAGGCGGTGTGGTTTAGGGCTTGACCTTCGAGTTGGCTGTCGCTGTCCCTGGAAGCCCGGGGAGTGGCTGAGGAGGCAAGGGAGTGTGGAGGGGCCGGTGGGGCTCCATAAAACACCGGTTACTTTGCAGATGATGGCAAAACCGTACGTGGGACAGGAAGTGCAGTCAGCGAGACCTAATAATATGGCCAATGGGAGGTATATATAACACACACGGCAAATGAAACTCTTGTTCAGAACTGCGCACGGGCTCCTTGAAGTTATATTTTCCCCATTACTAAGGCAAATCTGTTTTCAAGAAGGGCTGCTGCACAGAATGACATCTGGTGATAACATTTATTCATTCGGAAATTAATCTTAGAGCAAGTTTCCATTGACGGGTAAGGAGAAAAATGAATTGGCCTGGGCACCATCCAGCCCCTTACACTCGGGAGAGAGAGCTCGTGGCTGGTCATGAGAGGCAGCTGTCTTGTTCCAGTGGTTTGCACGGCATTCTTCCTGAGCTCGGTGGTGGCGCCTCGTGGGTCCCCTGCTCTCCAGGTGGTCATGTAGGGGGCAGACTGGCTGGTCGTGGCAGGAGGTTTGGTCATAAAGAAGTTTCCAAAGATCTCGGTTTGGGGCAGCCAAAGCCAAGTGCTTAGAGAGTCCCTAAGTTGGAGGCTCATGTCTAGATCTTCATTTTGTACTGAGTCCATAGGAAATGGGGACTGCCGAACATTCCAGCACTTCCCTTTGAACTTCGTCTTTCACATAACGCTAGATCCTCTGAGGCTGTGTATCTCTGCCACCCATCTCAGATCTGGTGTGGAAGCAGGGTGAAAAGAAGCCAGTTCACAGTGCCGTAGCTGTATTTTGGCCATCATAATTGTTCCGGCGTTATATTTTCATGTGTGTTTATCTGCAGGCTGTAGGCAGACCCTGCTCTTTGGCAGATGAGGCAAATGTCTTTGGGATGTTAGAAAGGCCCAGATGAGTTTAGCAGAAGCGTTTCATCCATTCAAAACTAAGACCAGTAGGAATGCAGATTTGTGGACTCTAATTTTAGGTAAGCAAATGAAACAGTTTTGGGGGGACATCTGGGCTTGGAAAACTGCTTTGCAGACTTTGGGAGACACGGGGAGGGGGCTTTCCTCCTGAGCAGTTTGTCTACTCTCCTTTCTCAAGTGAAGATGCCGGTAATTTGGAATTGCCCTTCTCCAGCTGCAATGCCTGGCAAGTATGAACGAAAAGGTAGTCATTTCCTTGCGGGCACTAACTTGGTCTTCTTAATCTCTTTAACCGAGCTGATGGTGTGGTCTCTGGAAACCATCGCTGTGTCCTCGAACGCTCACTGCACTTCCTGGGTGCAGACACTTGGGAAATGTTGAGGACATGAACTTGTGGTCTTGGACAAAGGATTATTCCCAGCTAAACAGTTGATCCTGTGGCTTTAGCCACTCTTAGTAGTGAAAAGGGAAACATTTCTGCAAGAGTTGGTTGAATAGATGTCCCAAAGGAAGGAGAAAATTATGTTTTAAGACTGAATTTGTACCTTTACTTTTGATTCAGTCAACACTGTCGAATAGCCTTCTTAGAAGTCATCTTGGGAGCACCAGATGTTGTAAGTTTCCATTCCTGGTGGCGATTACAGAGCCCGCCACAGCGGGAAGGAAAGGGTCTTGTTTTGTTTCCTAAGCTGGCGGTCTTACACTCTGCTTCCCGTACCAGCTTCTGGGGTGCCTTCTCTTTCTGCAGATGAAATCACTGACATTCTGGGTGTCTCCGAAGACACAGGGCAGATTACTGACAGAGGAATCTGGCTCAGAGAACTCACTCTCTGGGGGCCCTGTCGTATGCACCCTCCACACCTTGCACCAATCATTTCTGCTGGGCACCCAGATGGTCAGCCATTTCCAGGGTCCAGAGAGTGGGGTGGAAAATGCAGGTGAGGTGGAGAGCGGTCCCGGGCTGGCCTCAGACCCTGCAGGACACAGCAGGGCACGACCGCACCGGGAAACCTTCCCTCCCAGCTCAGCCCAGGGTGTGAACTGGAGTGCCAGCCATCTGATTTCTGTGCTCTCTTATCTTTGGCTTTGATTTCTCCTAATAAAAGAGAAAAAGATGACTTGTCTCTAAAAAACAAAGCTGTGACCCAGACGTAGGTTCCCTCAGAAGCAAATGACGCGTGGGCTCCTGGGCCTCTCTTGCGTGGGCCCCAAGGTCCTGGTCCCACTTCTATATTCACAACTCAGCACTATTTCTGAAGCCCCTGCTCCACACTTAGAGCTTCAGGCCCCCTAAAACAAGGATCCAGCCCTGCAGGGACATTGTCTTTTGTCATAGCTATTGTCATTGCTCGGTGTTCCCTCCACCGTGCAAAATTCAAGAGGTCCCATGACTTTACCTTCCTAAAACGTAATTTCCTTTTCTCTAACATAGAGAAGTCTTGAGATAGTCTTGAGGGTTGAATGCGGAGAGCCGCCCCGTGGTACCCGCCCAGTAAGGTTAGTGCCCGGTACTGTTATTCTCTGTCCTGTCTGTTGCCGGCAGGCATGCCGCAGAGGATTCGATTTAGTGGTGCCATGGCAGGTGCCGTGGCCCGTGCCGAGGTCCAGGAGAGACAGCCCTGCTTCAGGTGACCGCTGCCCTGCTCTCTGCAGCTGTGGGGGTCCCCGCCAGCTTCGGGCCAGTGCCTCCGCTTCCTGATTTGTGCAGTGAGAGAATGAACACGTGATATCAAAGGATCACAGGCAGGGACACATAGACTCATGTGTGTGCACACGCACACATGCACGTACACCATGAACACACAGAAACACACAGAAGCACACCCTGGGACGCCCGGATGGCTCAGTGGGCTAAACATCTGCCTTCAGCTCAGGTCATGATCCTGGGGTCCTGGGATCGAGCCCCGCATCGGGCTCCCTGCTCAGCAAAGGGTCTCCTCGTCCCTGTCCATCTGCCTCTCCTCCTCACTCATGCTCTCTCTCTCTCTCTTTCTCTCTCTCAAATAAATAAATCTTAGAAAAGAAATGCAAGGTAAAGTAATATTTACTAGTCAGGAGGGAGAATAGTGAAACTTGTTTCTCTCCACTTTTTACGGAAGGAAACATGAACACGCAGTTTGAGGTGAGTCAGGGCCAGAAGAGAATCCCAGGACCCACCTAAGCCCTTTCTCTGGGACGTTTTCTCTCGCTCACTCTGCTCCACATTCTCAAATATTTTTCAGTGTCATTTTTTTCAGACTTTCATCTTCCACGATCTGATAGCAGGAAATGATTATAATTATGCAACTTACCTCAAAGGGACCGGGATAAATGTGATGAAAACATACCAGTGTCTGAGAAACAGACCCTCTAAGTGGGGAAGCCAAGTCACAAGAACAGTGCCAAGAGCATAGTGGACGGTGGAGCCCTGTGAATGGAAGTAATTCCTTGCGTGTGCCTCTGTCTTCATAATTAAAATACACATGCACACGAAGTCACTCTCACTTAAGTGGGAACATGCAGCATCAGCTTTTAGCCAGAGCCAGGGAGAATGCAGACAGAAGCCAGGCAACCATGCTCCCACCAGAAGCTCCTTTTCCCTTCGCCAGGCCTGACTTCAGTGGTTCTTAGCTCCCTCTGGCCCTTGGAATCAGCTCATTCCATCAGCTTTCTTAAAAGCCCTCTGGTACCTTAGCATGACTTACTGAATGTCTGACCCAATTAGGCAGTTGACAAGTTTTTTCCCCTTAATAATGGAAGCTTCCTACCTGTGTCTTCTCACTTTGGCACCTCTTGGTTAGAATTCAGGGCAATGTGGATCCTGCCATGCAGAATTCAACTTATGACAACTTTCTAGACAGGCGTAGGGGGATTTGTCTCCCCACCACGTTTTAAAGTGAATTTGTGCATTAGGAAGTTTCTTTGTACTGATGGCGATTGTCTGATTGTTGTGTAATCGTTCTAAACAGTTTACAGTTGTGTGGGATTGAAAAATAATCTGTTGGCATATCCTGATTTACCGTCAATGAGGACTAACTAAAGGATTCATCCACTCATTCACTCGTGTAGTCCATGAGTATCTACCAGGTGTCTAAAAAGTGTGTATTGACTGTTGGGCACATCTGGATGTGTAGACCTGAGGCAGGCCCTGCCCCACCTTCTCATTTCCCTCCACTGGGACAGTCCTAGTAGGACGCGTCCAGCTGTTAGTGCTAAGTGGATGTAATAGACCTCTTGGCATCCTGACAAGCTGTTAGCTCCCTCGTTTGTTGTTGAACTTTACCTTTTGGGCTCACTCGCCTCCTATGTGAAATTTAAACACTAATGGATGCTATTGGCTGGCCTTAATCTGTCCTGCAACAAATAACTTACCTTCAGCTCATTTGCGCTTCCCTAAATTTGGGCCGGATGGTACTCTGTGGCTCTCACGTGCTCAGTCTGGACGGGGTCTCACCGCCTCGTCCTTGAGGCTTATCACTCAAAACTCAGAGAGACTCATTCACTGTCAAAGACCCAAAGACTTTCAACTCCAAATCCCTTTTTCTGCCTCCTCCCAGGACATTAGAGCTGTTTCACTTCCGAAATCTTGAAGCTTGATATCACGAACCCAAACTTAATGCTATCATCTTAAAAAAAAAAAAAATTGCTAGGGTTGCATAAACACCTCCTTCATTTTTTTCATAGTGAAACTCTTGTCCCTTTATCTAAGGATGTGTCCCCTTTTCCCTCCTGGTTAAATTCTAGTATTCAAGCCTTTAGCCTGTCTTCATCATCTCTTTGGAGGTCCAAAGCCTAGATGCGTGTAACTTACCATCATAGTGGATTTGAAATCGACTGTTGGTAATGCATCTTGGTGTTCCCAGGACACTGTTTCCATTTCTGCGTGTGCTTGGTGCCTTGACTGTGTTAGCAGTGCTCTTCACCGGCTGAGGGCTGCTCTGTGGCATTAGGCTGAGAGAGATTCGGACAAGCTGATGATTCATGTTCCCTTCTTCGTTGTCCGACCTTTCAAGCACCCTCATAATTAGTGTCATTCCTCCTGCAATTAGAAGCCCTTTTTCTTTCTGTTAATTTATATAAAGGTCACTTTACAAATTCTTGACAGAATGAAGACTTTCACCTTTTAGATGATTTTCCATTTATATTGAACCAAAGCACTTGGTAACGATGAAGAATCCTGTGAAACATACCCACGTGTATTGAGATTTGTTTTAGAGTTAACTATGAAGCACCAGTGAGCTAAAGTCGGAATGCATGTAATGGAAATAAGCTTATCTCTGCAACTCCTGAGTAGGTTTTCGGCTCCTGCTTCCAAACAATACCAAGCAATGGAATTAGATAGCAGAGATCACCTGTTATTTAAAAACAACAAATTCTATGTAGGGCTGTTTTACCTCCAGGAAGCTAACGAAGCATGGTGATCTCAGGGACCAGGAAACCAAAATAGTTTTCACCCGTGATCTAAATTTCTGCTCTGATGGGTGTTCCAGGCCAAGCTGCGCCTGGTGAAACTTCCACTTTCCCATATGTAAAGTACAGATGTATCAGTTCCCTTGGGAAAAGAAATCTGACCTCGCCCTTTCGCTGGTAACGGAGTCTGAGCCATATTATAACCATCCGTCCCCTCCAGTGTGGCTGGTGAGGCGGGACAGGGCCTTGGGGGGACAGCATTCCGTGATTGCTCCCTTCCCCGAAGTTCCCGGAGGTTCTGCCTGGATCAGATAGTAATGACAGCTGCCCCGTGCCAGGCTTGTGAGAAGGATCTAAAGGAATGGACTGACTGTGATGGAAATTCATTGCACCGCCCCTCCTTTTGACTGCTAAGGGAAATTGTGACTTACGCAAAGCCAAGGAGCCTGTGCTCATTCTGAAGCGTACGAAGAAGGTTCTGAGGATGTCTTTCAAAATGTGGGTTTCTGTGCCCCGGCCCCCCAAGACAGAACCACGGTCTCTGGAGTGAGGCCCAAGAAGTGGTGTTTTGCACAAGCACCCAGCTAAATCCAGTAACACTCTGAAAGCCGCTGTCCTAGGGCCCTACCACCCAGAAGGAAGAGCTCCAGCCGCCCTACCCTTGGCCTGTGCCGGGAGGGTCCTCAGACCCACAAAGGAAGTGGGGACGACACAGCCACCGTGGGGATGGCTTCAGCTGACAAAGCCTCCCCCTCAAACGTTTAGCCAGGATAGTTTCCGTAAAACAACAAAAACCATAACCAACCTAAATATCCATCAGAGCAGATGGAGAAGTGTGTCACCCCACATTCACCCAGAAGCGATTTGCTGTGAAGTCAGTGACGTTTGGGCCCCTCTGACGCCCTCGCTGGTCCTAGCAGTGCGCTGGCAGAGTCTTATAGTTAATGAGATTTGCATAAGGAAAACATTTTGTCAGATTCGTGTGATTTCTTATCCAATATTCACCTTCACTTTGTACCTGCTGGGTCCACCTTTGCATCACCCAGGGGACCCTGAGTAACGGGACACACAGTGAGACTGAGGACAGCGTGCCCGGCGAGCCGTGTCCAAGGTGGATTCTCTACTTTGCCCAACAGTCCCCGTAAGACTATTCTATTTGTGGGGGCATCTGGGTGGCTCAGTTGGTTAAACGACTGCCTTCGGCCCAGGTCATGATCCCGGAGACCCGGGGTCGAGTCCCACATCGGGCTCCCTGCTCGACAGGAAGCCTGCTTCTCCCTCTCTCACTCCCCCTGCTTGTGTTCCCTCTCTCGCTGTGTTTCTCTCTGTCAAATAAATAAAATCTTAAAAAAAAAAAAGAAGACTATTCTATTTGTGAAAAAAACCCAACTTTTTGTGTGTATCTAAGTGTCTCTAAAAATTCTATCCTTTTTGCTTCATACCCTTCTGTACTCTTTATCTCCCCAAACTCTTTAAAAAATAACATTCATTTATTATTTTCCCAATTGAAAAAGCATAGATTACTTTTCATAAGTTTGAAAAATAATTAGAACTATAATGAGAGAAAAATAATAATTAGAAAAATTTCTCAAGTCAGTGTCAGTAACTACTGCTGGCGGATATAAAATTGGTGTTTCTTCCAGTATAGATCCCCAGATTGCCCTTTGCATTATGGCATAGATGCTGGAAAAAAAGCCTCCTAAATTTAGGTCTGGTTTGGTTTCAGACCATGAAGAGAGGAAAGAAGAAGGATGAGCTGAGAGCTCATTGCTTTTTCAGTATGTAAATTCCTCAATAACCGGTTTGTTGACTGGAGGACAGGGGCACTCCTCCTCACCCACTGTGAATGCACCGGCTTGACAGTGCACATTCCTAAAGACCTAAAAACATGCATAGCCTTCCAATAACCAGGGAGGGACATACATAATGGTTAAGTATATAACTGTATATGCTGCACTACTCTGAGCCAGTAAGAAATATGTCGATAAGTATTAAAATAAAACCTTTGTAACGCAGTCAATGAAAAAAGGCAAGTGTCAATGAGTATATGTAGTAAAATCCCATTTTTTGGTAAATAAGAACATGTCCCTCCATCAATCTAAAAATAAAATAAATAAAATAGCTTATATTCAGAAAGAAAGAACAGGCAAACCTGGCCCTCCAAGCTGTCATCCTTTGTGATGTGAATCTTGTTTTCTCACTTGTTGAAAGGTTCAGCAAGGCACAGAAGAGGCATTTGACAAAGTACCACGTCCACTCATGATAAAAAACCCTCCACAAAGTAGGCTTAGAAGGAACATGGGTCAACACAGTAAATGCCACATATGAAGAATCCACAGCACACAGCATTCTTAATGGGGAAAAACTGAGATCTTTCCCCTAAGGTCAGGAATAAGACAGAGATGTTTACTCTTCCCACTTTAAAAAATATATATATTTATTGAGAGAGAGAGTGAGTGAGAGAGAGCGTGAGAGGGGAGAAGGTCAGGGGGAGAAGCAGACTCCCCACAGAGCTGGGACCCCGATGCAGGACTCGATCCCAGGTCTCCAGGATCATGACCTGAGCTGAAGGCAGTGGCTTAACCAACTGAGCCACCCAGGCGCCGCTATTCTTCCCACTTTTATTCAACACAGAACTGGAAGTGCTAATGACACCAATCAGACAACATAAAGAAATAAAAGGCATCCAAACTAGCAAGGAAGAAGTAACATGTTCACTGTTTACAGATGACATTACTGTATACAGAAAACCTAAAAGATTACACCAAAAAACTGCTAGAACTAATACATGAATTCAGTAAAGTTGCAGGATACAAAATAAAGATACAGAAATCTGTTGCATTTCTATACACCAATAATGAAGCAGCAGAAAGAGAAATTAAGAAATCAGTCCCATTTATGATTGCACCCAAAATAATAAGATTCCTAGGAATAAACTTAAGCAAAGAGGTGAAAGACCTATGCTCTGAAAACTCTAAAACACTGATGAAAGAAATAGACAACACAAAGAAAGAGAAAGACATTCCATGTTCATGGATTGGAAGAGGAAATATTATTCAAGTGTCTGTGCTACCCAAAGCAATCTATATATATGATGCAATCTCTATCAAAATACCAAAAGCATTTTTTCACAGAATTAGAACGAACAATCCTAAAATGTGTATAGATCCACAAAAGACCCCAGATAGCAAAAGCAGTCTTGAAAAAAAAAAGCAAAGCTGGAGGTATCACAATTCCAGACATAAAGTTATATTACAAAGCTATAGTGATCAGAACAGTATGGTACAGATGCAAAAATAGATCAGTAGAACAGAATAGAAAAGCCAGAAATGAACCCACGATTGTATAGTCAGTCTTCAACAAAGGCAGGAAAAAATATCCAACAGAAAAAAAGACAGTCTCATCAACAAATGGTGTTGGGGAAACTGGACCACTTATACCATACACAATAATAAATTCAAAATGGATGAAAGACCTAAATATAAGACCTGAAACCATAAAAATCCCAAAGGAGAAGAGACAGTAACTTCTTTGACATCAGTCATAGCAAATTCTTTCTAGATATGTCTCCTGAGACAAGAAAAGCAAAGCAAAAATAATCTACAGGGACTGTGTCAAAATAAAACATTTCTACAGAACAAAAGAAGTAATCAACTAAAAGGCAACTGATGGAATGAGAACAGATATTTGCAAATGACATATCCGATAAAGGGTTAGTAGCCAAAACATATAGATAACTTAAAAAGCTCAACACCCTCAAAACAAATTATCCAGTTACAAAACGGGCAGAAGACGTGAACAGACATTTCTCCAAAGAAGACATTCAAATGGCCAGCAGTCACATGAAAAGATGCTCAGCATCCCTCATCATCAGGGACATACAGATCAAAGCTACAAGGAGGTATCCCCTCCCCCCCTGTCTGAATGGCTAAAATCAACAACCCAAGAAAAAAGGAATATTTGGGCATTGTTGGCAGGGATGCAAACTGGTGCAGCCGCTGTGGAAACCAGTATGGAGGTTCCTCAAAAAGTTAGAACTGCCTTATGGTGCTGCAGTTGCTCTACTACATATTTACCCAAAGACTATAAAAACACTAATTCAGAGAAATACCTGTACCATGTTGTTTATAGCAGCGTTACATGCAATAGCCAAGGTATGGAAGCAGCCCGTGTCCACTGATTGATGAATGGACAAAGATGTGGAGTGTGTGTGTGTGTGTGTGTGTGTGTGTGTGTGTGTGTGTGTATCGTGGAATATTATTCAGCCATAAAAAAGAAGGACATCTTACCATTTGCAACGACATGGGTGGAGCTAAAGAGTATAAGGCAGAGCAAAATAAGTCAGAGAAAGACACATACCATATGATTTCACTCATATATGGAATTTAAGAAACAAGTAATCAAAGAGAAGAAAAATAAGAGGCGAAGCAAGAAATAGACTCTTCACCACAAAGAACAAACTGATGGTCACCAGAGGGGAGGCTGGTAGGGGGATGGGTGAAATAGGGGATGGGATGAAGGAGTGCACTTGTCATGGTGAGCACGGGGTGATGGATGGAAGGGTTGAATCACTGTTATGTACCTGAAAGGAACGTAACACTGGATGTTAACTCTACTGGAATTGAAATTAAAACTTAGAAAAAAATGAAAATTGAGAAAAAGGTCAACAAAGTATTGAAATGATATGTGAATACACTTTAAAAGGTGTTCAAGTGTTTCCTGTGCATCAACTTATTAAGTAATTCAGCTCCTGACTCCCAGAGTCTCCCGATTCCCAGGGGCAGTGGGCCCAGCGAGCGCCTTCTCTTGCCTCACTCTCTCCTGGCGGAGCCCAGGACAGAACCCTGGTGTCTCCACAGCATTCAGAACCTTAGCAGGCTCTTAATAAATGTGCTTTCTCTCCCCTCTTTTCATTCTTCCTTCTCATGACCTGAAAGAAGACATGAAAATCAATGTCTCAGATATTCCTCTGTTTTCTTTCTTACCTGTTCTTTGCACACCTGGAGTGGTGCTTGGTTTTTTTCTCATAGTCGTCTCTTGATCTCTGTTCTGGAATCAGTTGAGTCATGATTGCACGCCCAGAAGGCTGTGAATATAATGGCTGATCCCCCACATCTCCTTCAGTCACACAGACTTTGCGGATGATACCTCCGGTGCCCATGCTGGGGGGGCAGCCCCGTCTGACTCCTTGTGTATTGGGGGGCCATGGGAGACGTGAGGGTTCTTAACGCTACATACATTCTTTTTAAGAAATAAGAGCCACCGTTTGTCAGAGCTGGGAGTGACTGTGAGGTACAAGCCATGAGAGTGAGGGCATGTTCCTTTCCATGAAGAGGTGAAACCGTTCCTTAGAATAGCTGAGCAGGACACTTGGTCCCAGAGGCAGTGGAGGAATTCTCCACTAGCCGGGAAAAGGGCTTGAGAGCTTCAGCCAGACCTCGCAGGACTTGGTGCTGCCAAAGCCACCTTCCCGAGGCTGTCCGGCTGTCAGCAGCTGTGGCTTTCCTGCGAGAGCTGCCTCGCCAGGCTGCGGTGGGCTGGGAGGCATCCTGCTCTGTCTGAGCCCTGAGAAAGTGCAAACGGGTTTCATAATTGTTCCCAGCGCATTCTGCCAACTTCTATGAACAGATGTGGAATTTTAAAAAAAAGAAAGAAAGAAGAAAAGGGGAAAAAAAAGCCAAAGGACTTTCATTCTCAACTTCATATTGTAATGGGAACATTTTTGATAGAAGAGAACAGGCTCATCTGTTTAAAGGCTCCGACATAGAACCGATGTCTTAAAGGCACTGGTCCTGACAGATGCTACATGGTGGGCTGTGTCCTGTGCTTTCTTTTTTCTTTTTTTTTAAGATTTTATTTATTTGAGAGAGAGAGAACAAATAGTGGGGAGGGGCGGGCAGGGGGGGAGAGAGAGAGAGAGAAGCAAACTCCCCACCAAGCAGGAAGCCCAATATGGGGCTCGATCCCAGGGCCCAGAGATCATGACCTGAAGGCGACGCTTAACCCACTGAGCCACCCAGGTGCCCCCATGCTATAGTTTCTTATCTTTTTAAATGCTTTAGGCTTTGGGTCTAGGAGCACTCCATGCAATCCAGCAGACCCCCTGTTTTGTCAGAAGGAGGTCAGTTTTCATCGTGGGCTTGGTGACCAGTCTGAATGGCAGGCTCATCTCCAAGAGTGTCCCAGGACTGGCCTGCCTCTTCCATGGAGCCCGCCTCCTCTGGACACCTGACCATGCTCGCAGCAAAAAGAAAGCCCTAGATCACGAAGCTTTCCACAGGAGCTGCACTGGGCCACCTGACCTAGTTTTTTTTTTCATTTTAATTATGTCAGGTGCTTAAAACCAAAACAGTGGCTCCCTCAGGCCCCTCATGAGCTCACGGTCATGACTTTGCTCCAATCACAGCTGTCTCGTGCACACAACAGTCCTCCAGGACCCAGCAGGTGTCCTGTGTAAACAGCTGTATTAACTGCATCTTGAAAACATCGTTCCCCTCAGATTGTCCAGGGTTGGGTGAAGTCCGCGGTGGGCGGGAGGGCCCTCCAGAGAGACATGTCTGCAGGAGATCCCCTCCCTCCTGGTGCTGTTTTCTAAATCGCCTTCGAGCTACCGTGACTGCTCACGGCAGAGTGACCCTGCTCACAGCTGTGGTGACACGAGGCTTTGGACACCCTCTTGGGGCACCAGGCAGGGGACTTCATTGCCAGCCTGTACAAAATCAAGGTCCCTGCGCTCATGGGGACCCAAGGAAAGGACCCTCCCCAGCCCTCCACAGGTGCCCAGCTGTCTGTGGGGGTGGCCATGAGCCTTCTGCAACACCCCCAAGGCCTGGGGGGCCCGGGAGTCGATTTGAACACTTCCAAGGACAGGGAACTTATCACAAGAGACAATTGGTGGGCTTTCTGGGTTTTTTTTGGGGGGTGAGGGGGCGTTAACAGCATAATGGTTTTAAAAAGACTTATCTGGGTCCCTGCCTCACCTGTATTCTGGCCCTCTGACACCACGTATTGAGATTTTTTCTTCCTTCATGCCGCCCTTCAGTTGAAGACAGCTGATTCTCTTCTTCTAGATGCTTAGCAGCCCCCTTCCTGAACAGCTAACCGCCGTGTCACTTGGACAAAGCTCTGTGTGCACTGCCCAGGAAGGAGCCCGGGGCGGACGGGGGCAACCAGAACCCCGGCCCTTAGCACACACACGCCCCCCCACCCCGTCTCGTCGGGCATCTGTGAACGGGCCGCCTACAAGATGAATATTGCTGTCACACTTCTTCATTCGACCTTCTTCAGGTCACCTCAGAGCTGACTTTGTCCCCTGGCGGACACACTTCTGCTCGTCATTGCTTCAGCCCGCTCCATATGGCTTTATTCACTGAATCATGATGAAAATTTGAGCAGGGCTCCATTTTCCATCATGAACTGCAGGACCGCTCCTCTGTTTAGAAATCAATACACTGTCAACAGGCATTGTTTACCCTGCAGGAATCCGGTGAAATCCTGTGAGCCACCGCGTCTTCCCTCAGGCCAGCTGGCCAAGGACCTTGTATCCGTGTAGCTTGGTGGCCTCAGGACTGCCTGGTCTCCCTCAAAGTGAAACAAGTTAAGCACAAATGATTGCATTCCTGGACTTCCTTGATGTATCAGAAACAAATCCCTTGCCTTGACAAGCTCATGCATCAGATCTTGATAACTGGATTTTTCCTCAGATGGGTGTTTCTCTTCATTTTCCTTCCCTTTTTGAAAATGAGAACATTTGCCTCCCAGCAGTTTCACAGCACAAGATTCTCCGAGGCTGAACGATGGTGGTTCAGCTACTTAGACTCACGTTCTTCCTGTCACGGCCCTTTCCATTTATATTTCTGAAATTAAGGTTTAAAAAATCATTCGAGAATTTTCTTCATGTTTCTTAGTACTTATTCAAAAGAGTTGAAAATCTTGTCCACACAAAAACCCGCACAAAGATGGCCCAAACAGTTTCATTCATAGTGGCCAAACTTGGAAGACACCGACATGCGCTTGAGTAGGCGGATCAATAAGGAAACTGATACGCCCGAACAGTGGAATATTATTCAGCACTAAAATGAGCTCTCAAGTCTTCAAAGGGCATGGATGAAGATTCAGTGTGTATTAGTAAATGAAAGAAGCCATCGGAAAAGTCTGCATACTCTGTGATTCCAACTGTATGACATTCCGGAAAAGCCAAAACTATGGCGGCAGTAAAAAGATGAGTAGTTACCAAGGGTTGGATTGGGGCTGAACAGATGATGAATCAGAGAGGAAGGGTTTTTAGGGCAGGAAAACTACGCTGCATGATCCAAGAGAGGAGCCCAAGTGAACTGTGAACTGCGGTGAGAAGTATGCATCAGTGTAGGTTCATTAGCTGTAACAAATGTATCTACATTTGTGTACAGCCATGCAGGTGAGGCTCTAGGGAAGAAATGAGATGCTAGTTGGTGGGGAGCAAAGGAAATTTAGACATCACACTATGTTCTTCCAAGCACAAGTCTATAGAATCATATCCTACAGAAAACCCCTAAGTATTCTGGAAACTATCTCTTCCTCTTTATATCTTTGCATATAATTGAACCTGAACATGCCAGACATGATTTGGGAATATTCACACAGGTTTACCATCTCCGTTTGCAAGAAGAAAGAATGCCGTATGGGACGTTCATGTCTTTCAATTCATGAGAATTAATTTTTCTTGAATGATACAGTTTGTAAAAATTTGTTACTTGCATTACATTCTTTTTTTCATGCCAGACTGTGCTCATATTAAAAAATAGCAGCGTGGATCTCTGCCTAAATCAGAACTTACTTTATAGGCTGCGTCGTGCATCATGCATCTGTCTGGAAGTCCACCTGTGGACTTACTGAGTATTAAGGAACATCTGTTGCTAATAATAATAGGAAATATGTTATCGAGTGCTTGCTGTGTTATGGGCCCTGTCCTGTGGGCTTTAGATTCTCATTAACAACCGCATGTAGCGGAGAGCATTCGAAGCAATTCAATGTGAGGAAACTGAGGCACGAAAGTAAGTACATCTCCCAAAGTCACAGAGCCCACAACTTGCCAAGCTGGACCGAAGCCCGAGGCCATTCATCCCGCAGCCCCCGTGGGTGAGTGACATCTGGCTAGGTGGCACCGGAGGCTGACACAGGCTGGGTCTACATCCTACCTCAGTTCTCTACCGCTGGGTGACCTTGGTGAAGTCATTTTCCCAAGCCTCATTTTAGCATCTTTAAATTAAGAAACAGCTAGTGCCCATTGCAGGAATCTTAAGGATTCCAGGGATGTGCGTGGAACTTAGTATTTGTCCCCGGGGGTCAGCAGAGCTTTATGGTCTCAAGAGGACGAGGCCAAGTGTCCCAGCTCACACAGCCACCTGTGCCTGGCCTCGCTGTCTGGGTGATTAGCCCAGTGGCCCACTTCCTCCAGCCCCCACGCCCCATGGTAAGGAAGGGCTGGATTGGTAACTCAGGGGAGCCACTGACTCCTTTCATTCAATACCCATATTAATGACCCTGTATTATTTTTTTTTCCTGTTGCTCTCCAATGAAGTAGGAAGTGGGCAGCCTGTCAAGGAAAGTGATTTAGAATCACTTATTGTTTCAACTTTGGCTTCCATTTGATCTAATGCAGATGAGCTGCTCTCAGAAAGTTATTCAAATGAAGAAAGGGGGAGGGAGATGATTTTGGTTACTAATCTCTAGGTTACTCTAGATTACTAACCCAAATCAGAGAAATAGTACTGAGACTAATAGTATTAAGAATTTAAAAGAACCTTTTATGGGTTAACATGCTTAACTTCCACTACAGTGATTCACCTTTAGAAATTAATGGTACCGTGGCTGTTTGCTTTTGATTTTAGGATTTTGAGTATGATTATACGGATTAATGTCTTAAATTATTATGTGAGCCCGTGGTTGTTGCACATTTGTCTTAATTGCTTATTTTCAGCTATCTCCCCTGATGTCAAATACTCAGGCAGGAATAATACATTCAATTATAATGTGGCTCCTTCAGAACAATGTCGTGTCCTTTTTTGGTGTGGTTTATGGCTGAGAAGGATAGAGTCTCTACACGTGGGAAACTGTAGAAAGTCTGTACCTTAATTGCTTCAAGTACTTGAGATGAAACCGGTTCATTTGCTGTTACTTTTTTTTTTTTTTTAATCTCATTCCAAGTGGTTTTGTAAGTCCTCCTAAGTTTTGAAAACAGTTTTCCATTGCTTGGAGAGGAGAATTTACTCCATGATCTTACAAAACGGAGTGTTAGTCTTATCTTCTGTGATTGAAGAGAAACTGAGTCTGAGAGAAGGGGAGAGAGGGAGATGTAGGTCCAGTTTTAAGAAGAATGAGTTCTGAAGATCTAATGTCCCACACGGTGACTCTAGTTAATAATATGGGATCGTGGATTTGAAATTTGCTGAGAATAGATTTCTGTTTTCACCACACACACATAAAAGAGGTAGCTATGCAAGGTGATGAGTGTGTTAATGATCTTGGCCTTGGCCATCATTCCACAGTGTGTGTGTATATCAAAGCATCACACTGTACACTTTAAATAGATACAATTAGATGTGTCCATTCTTCTTCAGTAAGACTGGCAGGTAAAAAAAAAAGGGGGAGGAGAACCGGGGTCTAGTAGTTCCATGCCCTATAGACACTAACTGTTTCTCTTCTTTTCATCTTGAAAACAGCTCCGGCATAAATGATGTACATAAGTGAATGAGCCGTGAGCACAGCTCAAACTTAGAGCACCTAGATCTGACCCTACAGGGTTTATCAACAGCCGGGGTGAATCACAGAACTATTCTAACTAGAGCCTATATGTAAAAAGAGTCCAAGAATCCTGGTTGTTTGCTAAAGATCTTTTATATTAAGCATTATTCCGAATGTATAGACTATTTTAATATAGCTATTTTGGTAGAAAGTTCACTTTGATAGATGGGACATTTTTTTTTAAGATTTTTTTATTTATTTGACAGAGAGAAACACAGCCAGAGAGGGAACTCAAGCAGGGGAAGTGAGAGAGGGAGAAGCAGGCTTCCCCACCGAGCAGGGAGCTGGATGTGGGACTTGATCCCGGGTCTCCGGGATCATGACCTGAGCCGAAGGCAGTCGCTTAACCAACTGAGCCACCCAGGCGCCCCGATAGATGGGACATTATTTAAGATTTATGTTTCAGTTTAATGAGCAAATTTTTTAAACTGAGATATTTTTATTCTTTCCTTTGAAAGAAGCAGGGTGATGAGAGTAAGTGATAAAGTTGTAAGGTCGAATGAGAAGTGCTGACCCATGGTTTTCTGAGTTCTTCCCTGAAAACAGCAAAGCTCAAGAATTTGGTAAAGGTGGTGTGTCAGGTAGTACCAAGACCCCGCGGAGATCCAGAGACCGGGGTCTGGGGCCCACTGCGAGACCGGCAGGCTGGACCTCTTCCGTAGAAAGCCACGGCCATTGCTATTCTAAAAAGCAAGTAGAAATCTTGTGTCAGGATGAGGAGCTCAAAGCCTAGGTAATTCTGATAGCACCAAGCTGGATATTAAAGATAAACAGAAATACTTAATGATCCCCTCCTGAACGCCACGGGGAATTACGTGAGCACCAGTGTCTTACTGTTTACCCAGGCCCCCGTCGTGCTCCAGGGTGAGAGCTGTGTGCTTCTCACCCCAGATCGTGAGTTAATTCTGGATCAGAATCCAGAATCCAGTGTCATTCTATCCAGGAAGTCCCTCTAGTGGGCCATACCCATCTTTTCCTTTCGTACTTGTAGCAGTTGACCTGTTTTTCGTGATGAGTTTTGCCCTGTTCCTAACGTAAGACGGACGTCGTGTCTTTGGGCACCAGACTGTCCGGTGACCATTCACCAGCCCTCTGCCGTTTCCCTTCACACGTCACCCCAAGTGTCTGGAATGTGATGTGTGCCCCACTGGCCGCAGGTCTGAGACCAACTGCACTTTTGATGTAGAGACTTAAAGTAAAACTGATTATTCCCTATGGAAGTCTAGATCTGATTAATGCTAATGACTTTTGAGACTTGAATTCTAGGACATTCTTTGCCCAAACTCTGGAATTTTGTTGCATCCTATCAACGTGAATCCTTAATGCAGTATTTTATCATGTATTCCCCTAAACCTACATTTTATAACATTTATTTTAAAATCAGGTTGTTGTTGGATTTTTTAATGGTATTTGGAGATCTTAAAAACCCAGGAGTCGGGGCGCCTGGGTGGCTCAGTTGGTTAAGCGACTGCCTTCGGCTCAGGTCATGATCCTGGAGACCCGCGATCGAGCCCCACATCGGGCTCCCTGCTCGGCGGGAAGCCTGCTTCTCCCTCTCTCACTCCCACTGCTTGTGTTCCCTCTCTGGCTGTGTTTCTCTCTGTCAAATAAATAAAATCTTTAAAAAAAAAAAAAAACCCAGGAGTCAAAACATTACCCTATCAACCACGAATTGTTTTCAATTCTCATAACCCAAGCATTCCTAAACTAGGTTTCAGGATAAACACATTAAATAGAAGCACATGTATATGCTTCTGACTTTGTGCCTTTCTAAGAAAATTACGATACAGGAAAAGTCAGTATGTCTAGTCAGAAAAAAAAGCATATCAAGAAGGATAACTAAGAAGCATCTGGTTTATTAAAACTCAGACGTTCTTGTCGTTTACACAAAATAGTTGAGGTAGCAAATGTCTTCTTCCCTATCCCTGACTCCTGTTCCTCCCTATTTTTTTCCTTTCTGATACTAGAAGTTTATTTTTTTCCCATTTCCACTGACCAGCCCTATGACAAGCAGATGATCACTAGAAGAATTTGATTCCCTCAATGAAGAAAACTCCATCATGCCTATGAAGTTAAGTGATATATATATTTTAAAAAGTCTTTTATTTCAGGTGTTTAATGATTGCATATGAAACATTGGCGATATAACCCAAACAGAGGGAATCCATGAGGAGGTGTTGGAGGGAATGGGGGGGGGGGCTCCTCCCTGTCGCTTGGCTTGCCTATGAGTCTCCTGCCCAGCAACATCCTGCAGACAGAGCACATCGGAAAGCACGCGCATGTGTGTGTGTGTGTGTGAATTCTGTTTATTCACCCTATATTTGACTTCCCAATTCCTGAGGCTACAGATTTGGACACAGAGCCGTGTTTGCCTATGAAATTGGAAGATGATTTTCGCATAAGTGCCCATGTGGGACCTGGAGTTCGCCCATTTAGTCCGTCCCTCCCCGGCCCCATTATCTGAAGCAGTCTACCGCCAAGGTAGACAGGCCCACTGGTAAGACAAATGATTTGCAAACTAAGAAAAATATTTAAAATCCATATATATAGTTGTACTCTTAAATTATGCATAAAAATGGCCATAAACAAGGAACAAGTCATAACTCCACTGCTGGGTAAATGAAATCATCTTTTTACTGGATCCCACTGGATCTCCTCGAAGGATCTGTGTCGCTCCCCATCAGCGTGCCTCCTTGAAAGATGAAACTGAAACAAAAGTTCTATTCTTCTTAAGTTGGCAGAACTTCTGAAAGGTGATTCTTTGCTGTGCTGTGATTCATCCCAAATGTAAAATTCTCTGACCCTGAGCTAGTTCTGTTTTCACTGTAGGAGCCTAGGAAAGCCGTGAGTGATGGGAAGTGGCACTATGGGGGCTCTTTGGTGAAGCACGGGCCGGGAAACCCGAGGGACAGAGCAGCAGCTGTCGCTGACTGCAGGCTTCATCAGAGGCCACGTGTGGCTTCTCCCGTGCCCACCCCGAAAATTAGTGCAGACAGACACACTGCAATCCAAAACAGCCTTGGACTTCCTCCTCAGAGTTAATGGGAGGCTGGCTGTATTCCCTAGCCACACCCATTCTGGAGTGACCTTTTGCTTCTCAGATATTCGAAGTTACATTATACTTCTATATATATTTGTAAAAACCTTCAAAATTATAGAACTATATGGCACAAAGTAACATATCCTGAGAAATAAGTTCATAGCTTTCGCCCATATTTTGCCTTCGGAAGCGTGTGTGTGGATATATATGTATGTGTATAGATGGAAATAATGAATTTTCTACAAAAACAGAATCATATTCGCGTTCTGAACCACAAACTGGAGCTATAACTCATGTTCAAATTCATGGTCTAAAAGCTCTTTTCTCGTTTCAACTTCAGCCTGAGCAGACGTCTGGGGTGACCCACCAAAGCCCATCTCATTTCTTTTCTTTTTTCTTTTTTCTTTTTTTTAAAGATTTTATTTATTTGACAGAGAGAAACACAGCTAGAGAGGGAACACAAGCAGAGGGACTGAGAGAGGCAGAAGCAGGCTTCCCACTGAGCAGGAAGCCCGATGTGGGGCTCGATGCCAGGTCTCCAGGATCATGACCTGAGTAGAAGGCAGTCGCCCAACCAACTGAGCCACCCAGGTGCCCCAACCCATCTCATTTCTTACCACAGCCCTGTACTGCAGTGTAGGGCCCATCGCCGCCTTGTTCAGTCTTCTCTCGTTGGATATCTGGGTCGTTTCTAGAAAGGGTCCCAGGGAGCATCCTCGTTCCTATATTCTTACGTGCTAGAGCAAGTCTCCACGGGACCACTCCTAGAACCGAAATCTCCAAAGGTCTGTGACAGTTTTAAGTGCTACACTCTAAGAAAGTAAGAGACTGCAGTAAGACTGAAGAGCAGTAGCCTCATTAGTCATCGAGAGGGCTGAGGGGTAGTCAGTCAGGGCCACTGAGACGGGGAGGGAATTGCAGTATGTAGGCCATCGTCAAATTATCAAAGAACTGTCATTCAAAAGCAGAGTGAGATTGACACTTGAACCGTAAGCCGTGTGCAGTTTCTGGAGCCGATCCTCCACACAATCGAAAACCAAGTATAACTTTTGACTCCCCCCAAATTTAACTACTAAGAGCCTACTGTTGACCTTACCAGCAAGGTGAATAGTTAACATGTATTTTGTATGTCACATGGATTATTTTTTTAAAGACCTATTTATTTGAGAGACAGCACGCATGCATGTATGTGCATGCGGCAGAGGGAGAGAATCTCAAGCAGACTCCCAACCGAGTGTGGAGCCTGATGTGGGACTTGATCCCATGATCCATGAGATCATGACCTGAGCCAAAACCAAGAGTTGGTGGCTTAACCAACTGAGCCACCCCGGTGCCCATTACATGTAATATATACTGTATTCTTACAACAAAGTATAAGCTAGAGATAAAAGTAATGTTATTAAGAAAATCATAAGAGAAAGTACATTCATGGTAATGTACTGTAATTATCAAAAAAAAATCTGCCTGTAAGTGGCCCCATGTAATTCAAGCCAGTGTTAATCAGGAGTCATCTTTCTTCTGTTAGGACCTGGTGAAGGGGGGCAGAATATGAACCATGAATGGGGGAGGACATGGGACCAAAGTTTGACTTTGTATGCAACTTCCTTAGGCTTGGAATTAATTGAACTCACCAAGTACTGAGTGGGTGTGTAGGAGGCCCTGGGAGCCTGAGCCTGCTTTCATGGAACTTTCAGTTCTTTGGGAAAAATGAGTGGCTTGGTTGGTTAAGTGTCTGCCTTCGGCTCACGTCATGATCCCGGAGTCCTGGGATCGAGCCCCGCATCGGGCTCCCTGTTCACCAGGAAGCCTGCTTCTCCCTCTGTCACTCACCCTGCTTGTGTTCCCTCTCTGTGTTTCTCTCTGTCAAATCGATAAATAAAAGTCTTTTTAAAAAATGGAAGGTGAAGAAATAAATTTATAAAACAACAACAGGGAAATTTCCCATTGTGGTCAGTGCCCATTGAAAAAAAAAATCAGATAAGGTGATACTGGAGAGAAGGGAGGAGGGGCAAGAGCCTTTAATAGGATAAACAGCAGACTCCTGAAAGGGGACCAGGCTGCTGTGCGGGAAGGTAGAAAGGGACTGTATTAATGTGCACCGAGGATGAAATCGTGGGGTCTGCACAGTCACTTAGCCTTTTTCCAGAGGAGGTAAATCAAAGTCATCCGAACAACAGGTGTTGACAAGGGCTCATCTTCTTTCCAAGGATCAAGTTTCACCGTCGTTAAACTGGACGCTTACATTCTTGTGGCGAAGATAGCGAGGGGGGATGTCTACAGGAAGGAAAGATCTTCAGACAGTGGGATGTGTTCCCGGGAACCATAACGTGGGGCTGATTTTGCCCCAGGGGTGCAGCCTCGCAGCCTGGGGCCTTTCCGAGACACAAAGCACGGTGCTTGCCGCTCAGATTGGAGCGACCTGCTGTCAGGGACCAAGCCGAAGGAAGCAAGACGAGACAGGTCTTGAAGCAGTAACTCAAAGCCTTCCTCCCTTTCCCATATGAGTCATTGTTAGTCAGAATATTACCTTTGCAGAGAGGCTTAATTCCTTTCAGACTTTAAAGCGATACTTCCTCTTGGCTTAGGTGTAAACTTGTCTCCAAGGTCATATTCTGTCAATTCTTTGACCTTAGGACTGTGGGCATTTGTTTATTTGCATGACAAAGAGGTCTGTTTGGCATTTCAACAAATAAAAACAGGCATATGATGCCATTCTTTTTTTTTTTTTTTTTTTTTTTGAGTAAGTCCCAAAGTAGTTCTCCTGTGAACTTCAGAAGAAAGTGGAACCCTCCACACCCCGGCCTGGGGCCTACTCTTTGGTTGGCTGTGCCTGACCTCTGAGAACTTTCCTCTCCATCCTAGACAAGCTTATCTAGACAAACAAATGTGAAAGTACACTAGGGGGCTTAAAAGAATAGAAAAATGTAGGATACGATAATATGAATCTATGTTATTAAGAGGTGTAATACCATCATTGTAAGATTCTCTTGGGAAAAGAGGTGGTGGGGAGAAGAGATTGACATGAGTGTCGTGAGAAATGCCAGAGAGAGGACGGAGAAGTGTTCAACTTTCATAGGAATGTAGCCAGAGTGAGAGATCAGGGGTCCAGAGATGGATGCCGTCTCTGTGAACTGGTCACCACTAATCCCAGGAGGTAACAGAACCGAAGTGTGTATCTGAGCCTCTGCAGCCAAGCCTGCCCAACCTTGCGGGGACAGTCCCTGGGCGTGGTTCAGCCTCCCCCCCGCCCCAGCCTCCCCCCTCCCCGCCTTGCCCGACAGCCCCAGGAAAGGCAGGCAGAGGTTGGCACAGCCCAAAGTTTCCATTGGCACCAGCCTCAGTGATTTACAGGGCTTTGTGTTGCCTCTGAAATGTCTTAAGATTTTGAAATTATTTAAAGCTCAGAGGACACGTATCTATAACCAAGAAATTCACGAGACTATCTTCATGAACAGAATCAAGGACCAGGCCGCTCTCTGTCTTGTAATTACTGGGTTTCCACGCTGCTTCCTGTTCAGATCCGGAAGTTGAATTTCAAATATTGCTTTTCTATTTGAGACCGATTTTAGCTCCGCTTTCCTTTCTCCTGCCTCTGCTGGCCGTCAGCCACCAGACTGCACAATGACCAGCTGGCCCCTGGCAGATCTTGGGCCCAGGTGTGAAGTAGCTGCAGAAGCGTTTCAAAGCCAAGAAGGGAGTGATTTCATTTTCCATTGACACTATGCAGAAATGAAGGGGATTCAAGTGCCTTCAGAAAAGCTTCCTTCCAGTGAGTGGAGTTTTGGGGGGTTTCCAGACTTACACTGCTTTTATTCTTGGAAGCATCATTGTTGCTTTCCCCCCTTCCATTTATATCCCAGGAACTGATTCAGAAACCATAGAAATTGGATTTGGAATCGCTGAATGCTCGCAGACAGCTGACTGCACTCTTCCCCAGAAATCCAGCCAGCTGGGTTAGGGTATCGAGTGTTGCAAGCCTCCTGGGCCGTCCTGCTCGGGCCTCTAACTCCACCGACTCGCATCTTACAGCAAAGTGCGTTCGAACTCAAGTGTTTTGCTTCATTCTTTAGACATTTTGTGGTTTGGGGCTCAATCAACCAGGGCATGATTTGCAATCCACAATAACCGGTTTCAGAGGAGCTACTCAGCAAGGCAGGTTTCATCTTGCTTGCTTGCTGAATTTTTTTTTTTTAACCCTCACACCTTTTTTTTTTCTTTCTTTCTTCTTCTTCTTTTTTTTTTTTAATTAGACTTGGATTTCAGTTTCCTGAGCCTTTCAGTTACCACTAAATCACACAGGCTTCCCGAATAAAGCACAGCAACGAATGTACTTGTAGGTTTAAATTTGCCCCACATGCGGTCTAAAAATCACTAAAAATAATTACTATCCCGACTGGATAAAATCCTTTAGAAATGGATGCTTGGCTTGTGTCAGTGAGCTGGGCTTTACCTCAGGAGTGAATGAGTTCAGTTAAATCAGTTATATGAAGATAAGATCAAAATAGACAAGTGTGAACCTGGGAAGCACTTTGCAGTCCTTTATGTCAGCTCTTCCATAAAAGACCTGGTCTTTTCTGTTAGCAGCCCACCAGGCAAATCCCATCTAAATAGCACATTTAGGAGGGCTTGGGATGGTGCCAATGAAAGGAAGCAGTTTTAAAACAGGAAGGAGGTGAAATGGATGCCCCCGTTTGTATGTCACCTGCTGCCAGGCGTTGTGCGAAATGCTTTGTCTACATTCTCCTGTCCTGAGAGCCAGCACAGGGCCCCGGTGCGGGTGCGGGTACAGGAGCTGGGAGAGATGGAGGGGTGGGCTTCCGATCTCATGCTCCTCGTAGCACCTGAAAGCTAGAACTAGAACTAGAATCAGCTCACTGGCGCCAACCCCCCCACCCCCGCCGGGCTCTCCAGTCATCAATGCCTGAAATTCAGAGGCAATAGGGACGGCAGACGCGTTTCTGGGATGCTCAGAAGCTGCCTTTCATGCCCTCCTTCTCAGGTTGGAAAAAACCAACACAGGAGCAACAAGAATGTAGTCTGTGTTCTACAGCTGACTCCCCAGTCTTCTAAGAGAAAACCTCCCTAGAATGATGCCTTCCACTCCTCTGCATCTTATGGATATTCACGACGATGTCCACATGCTTTTAAGGGGGGTTTCATCATGATGTTTGAACCACTGCGTCTCGTGTTCGTCCTGTGTCCCGGTGTTCCCATGCTCCAAGTGCAGCAAAGCTGTGCGTGCCCCGCATGGCAGGGGACCGAACCCCGGGCCAACCGGGGGAGCGCAACCACCGGGCGACCGAGGCGGCTGGTAGGAGGGATCTAACCTCAAACCCGTAATTTGGGGTCAAAACAGATGATTAGCTGGGGTTGTCACTTTCAATCAAGGGCTTTAGCATCGTCTAGACATGGCCTCAGAACCCGGGGGCTCCCTGGCAGGCTCCATGGCAGATGGGGGAGCCGGGAGGAAGGGCTCCAGCAGGTCCAAATCAGAAAACCAGGCTGCCTCATCCATGCATCAGTGGCCTCACCTGAAAAGGGAGAGGGTTTTCCTATGTTCTTCTCAGGCTTGCTGTTAGAATTGAAAAGGAAGAAACAAGGCGTGTGAAGACTATTTAAAAATAGGGTATCTTGACGATCCTTGGAGAAGCTCTGAGATTGCTGTCAGGGGGGCTTTTGAAACTGGCCAAGGTCACCCAGGCACTTAGTGGAAGATGCAGCATGAGCCTTGTCTCTTGACCTTCACTTTTCACTCCTTCCCTGGGCACACTGCTTGTTGTACCCCAGAGCCTTCCAGTCACACCGCTGTCGCAGAAGGCCATAGGAGACCCAGCCTTGGTCTCCTACGGTCGTACGGAGAGCTTGAGATAGTCCCCGCAGGGAGGTAAAATTCTGCCGGACCGACTCAGGATGTCCATGTAATTTTCTGTCCACCCAGGGCACTTTTTTTCTTTTTAAAGATTTATTTATCTGACAGAAACACAGCTAGAGAGGGAACACAAGCAGGGGGAGTGAATGAGGGAGAAGGAGGCTTCCTGCCGAGCAGGGAGCCCCGGGGCCCGAGCCCAGGACTCTGGGAACATGACCTGAGCCACCCAGGCGCCCCAAAGCAGGGCACTTTTGAAAGTGAAAGGAGAGAAACTGACGAGGCCCTGAAAGCATGAAGACTGTCTGGACAGGTGGACACTGCTTCCCAGGGTACTGCAGAAGGTATTTCAGAAGTCAAGTTGGAAGGGCGCCTAGGTGGCTCAGTCAGTTAAGCATCTGCCTTCGGCTCAGGTCATGATCCCAGCCCAGGGTCCTGGGATTGAGCCCTGAGTCAGGATCCTTGTTTTAGGGAGTCTACTTCTCCCTCTGCCTGCCACTCCCCCTACTTGTACATGCTCTCACTCTCTCTCTCAAATAAATAAAATCTTTAAAAAAGGAAAGAAAAAGTCAGGTTGGCAAGAGGTTTCTTTACTCAACCTCTAGTTAAACAGAAAGTTCACTGAATTAGAACAACTCATTATGCACACATTCTGACTAACAGTGAGACAGTGCTGATAACACTGTTCACCCCGTCTCATGGATGACTGAGTGAGATAATGTACGTGCCTAGTGTGTAGTATGCATTCAGGAAACACGTTAATCCCATAAAAATATTTCCTAGTCAGATCACTAGCACCCAGGCAATTTCCTTATTTTCCAAGTGAAATGCACATACTCCTGATAATTTTCACCTTCCCCGTGTGTTTATAGGATAGGGATTTTAGTTTCATGTTGCCCCTGAAATAGCGGGGAAACTCTTTGGTGTATATAAACATGTTTTTGTCCTCTAGATAAGTAAATCACCTTCTCCCCACATTCCTGATATGTTTTCGATGGACCTCGTCCAAGAAGACATCGATAAGAGGAAATTTTTGTTGAAAGCTTTGATGACATTCACCATTGACCCAAAACCATAGCTCAGAAATCTAACTTTTGTTCACCATTCTTGCCCTGGAAGTTCATAGAGCTCCTGCCCTAGAGAAATACCCCTGGATGTGTAGTTTTGGCAAAGATCCCAAGGTGATCCACCAAGAATCAGGGCTGTTTGGGCTCTGTAATTTTGGATGTAAGTTCAAGTCCTGTCAAAATGTCCCCACGGCTCCAGAAATCAAGATCACATGCTTTGCTGCAATGGCCCTGGGACTGCCTAGGGAGCTGGGAACAGATCCCAGACCCCATTCTGATGTTCGGATGTCACTGGGTCTGGCACTGCTTTGAAAGCCCCCAGACCTCCAGCATGGGTCCAGGCAGGAAACCTCTCCAAAAAGTTGCTATCAATGCGTTCATTCCTTTTTCTCCACACTTAATACCTTCTCTTTGATTTAAAAAGTTAAGACATGGCCGTTTAGGATTATTAGAAAAATACAGAAAATCATGATGTAGTCAATAATAGCTGTATGTATATTATTGGGAGACACCGTTACCGCACAGTAGGGGGTATCGTGATTTTTACTCATTGACAAGTATCTTCTGAGATTTTTTTGTGCCATTAAATATGCTTTTAAATTTTTTAAGAAGATTTTATTTATTTGACAGAGAGAGAGAACACAAGCAGGGGGAGTGAGAGAGAGAGAGAAGCAGGCATCCCGCTGATCAGGGAGCCCGATGCAGGGCTCGATCCTGGGACTCCGGGATCATGACGTGAGCTGAAGGCAGATGCTTAACCACTGAGCCACCCAGGCGCCCCAAGGATTTAATATTGTTAAGAGATATATTATTGTTAGAGTACTTAACTTTATACCTGTGTACAAAAATGTATTTAGTAGTTCCTTAAATATCAGACATTTTGCAATTTTTAAAAAAGGCTATTTTAAGAAATTTAAATTTTTACATTGTTTTTTAAACAAGAAACCATTGGCTTTGATGGAATGGCAATATTCACTCTCTTCTGTAGTATCCACATCCAGCAGGCTGGAAGTATTAACATAGATGTTTGTGGGTTTTTTTCCCTGGTGTTACCAGAAAATGAAATATATTGTTACGATTTATGTAAATATCAGCTTTTGAGAGGAGGAGGTTGCATAGAAATAATGAAACTTCACAACCTTTTATTTAAAATTCTTTAGGTTCACATGAACAGTTAAGGTGATTTCTGAAAAAAATGCCTGAAGTTAAGACAAAAGTACAATAAAATTGTGTTAGACACGTTACAAGATCTCTTTTAACCCCATGACAGGTTAGCAAGAGAGGATTTTACCTGCCAGGATTACTGCTGAGATACCCTGCCTATTGCCAGCATAAAGCAAACAGTCAGTAGTTGCTGTGTAATGAATTATGTTTGACAAATACACATTGTCCTCCATCGCATTTAAGAAGTTTTATCTATTGGGGCGCCAGCGTGGCTCAGTCAGTTAAGGGACCGACTCGATCTCAGCTCAGGTCACGAA
The DNA here is from genome assembly GCA_004023965.1 of Spilogale gracilis. Lineage (NCBI taxonomy): Eukaryota > Metazoa > Chordata > Mammalia > Carnivora > Mephitidae > Spilogale > Spilogale gracilis. The sequence goes on from PITA01001305.1 coordinate 103,996, forward strand.
CTCAGGGTTGTGGAATTGAGCCCTACATTGGGCTCTGTGCTCAGTGAAGGTCTGCTTGAGATTCTCTCCCTGCTCCTTTGCCCCTCTCCACCAGTAACATACTCTCTCTCTCTCTCTCTCTCTCTCTCTCTCTCAAATAAATAAGGGACACCTGGGTGACTCAGTCGGTTAACTGCCTTCAGCTCAGGTCATGATCCTGGGGTCCTGGCATGGAGCCCCACATCAGGTTCCCTTCTGCCTCTCTCCTTTCTCATGCTCTCTCTCTCTTAAAAAAAGATTTTTTAAAATAATAAATAAACAAATAAATAAATCTCTTTAAAATGTTCTATTTTTCATTACCTAAGATTTTATTTACCTCTTTTGTCTTCAAATAAACCATCTCTGGCCATCTATGTGTAGACAGACAGCCTAGCTGGAGGGCCGGGACCCCAGCCCTGGAGAACAGGCATCTGTAGTGTCCTATCAGAAACGCCAGGAGCGGCTCATCGTGTCCGTGGTCCTCCTGCTAAGGAGGACGGCACCTGAACTCACAGAGACAGAAGTGTGAGAGGGGCACTGGGAAAGAGTGGCCTATTCTGGCTCAGGGGGACGGCCCTGGTCCGTTCAGGCCGCCGAGAAGCAGAGGTTCCCCAGTTGTATCTACCCACCTGATCAGAACACGGGCCTCAGAGATCTCTGTACTTTAGGAACCTGAGAGTCTGCATTTCTAACAAGCCCCAGAAGCAGCTCATTACTGGAGGAGTTAGGAAGCCGACAGAGCCTTATCTCTTATCCATCATTGACTCCCCTGATCAATCAGGGCATGGGAGAGTGACTCACAGACCTCCAGTCTCCAGGGTTTCCTAGAAGCCTTCCCACGGGTGGAGGCTGTTGGGAACCCCTCAGCACCGTGGCATGGGGCTGCTGGAGCAGCGGGGACACGGCCCGCCACGGCTTTCATTTCCACCCACGAGTTTCCTCCAGAAGGTCAGGCTGCTGCTAGGGAGCTTTGAACAAACACCGACCTGGTAATTTATTTACGTCAGTCTAGTCAGTTACATGGAGAACTTCCTGTGTGCCCATCCCGCTACCATCTGAATCCACTGACGACAACATGCCGGTGTCTTTGCTGGGAAGCTGGACGGGTTGGTCCCCGGTTGCAGAGCTGGGACGGAGGATGACATCAGTAAACTTGATCATCCTCAGGGCAGTCGTGTATTGTTACAATCTTACATTGTAGAAGACAACAGGTTACGGGGCACTTGGGGGGCTCAGTCGTGAAGCATCTGCCTTTGGCTTGGATCGTGATCCCAGGGTCCTGAGATCAAACCCCACATCGGGCTCCCTGCTCAGTGGGGAGTCTTCTTCTCTTCTCTGCCCTTCCCCACCAACTAAAGTGCTCGCTCACTCTCTCACACTCTCACGTAAATAAAATCTTTCCCAAAAAAGAGGACAGCAGGTTATGTACAGGAAGGTGTGTGTGTGCACGTGTGCAGGCATGCACGCACATGCACACTCACACACACTCACCCACACACTCACACCCACACTCACATGTACTCACATTCACACACACACACTCACACATACTCACACTCACACACACTCACACAAACTCACACTCACACTCTCACACACTCACACTCACTCACACTCACACACACTCACACACACTCAGTCACACACACACACACTTCCCATGTAACATGGATAAGCATCTGAAGTTGGAAACAAAGTATTCCTAAGTGAAGATTCAGTGTTTTTTATTAGCTTCCTCAGTTTGGAATAGGGGGCAAAACACGTGGGTTCATAGTTACTGTTGAAACCTTATTTGTTGACTCCTGAAAATATATCTTAATTGTGCTGGGAAAAAAATGATTACCGTCGGAAAAGGAAGACTTGGCAGCACGGTGGCTCATCCCCTGATGTGAGGCTCTGGGAGAACTCAGGCCTTCGGTTCTGTGTGCTCGTCCTCTGGGGCCGGGCGGTTAAGATTTCCAAGCCTACGCTGCACTCAGTCCTCCCCCTCCTCCTCAGAAACCCCCCAGAAAGAGTCCAGTTAGACCAAGCATCTCATCTTTGGCAGGTAATTTCATGAGTGGCCGTGAGGGCCCTGAGCCGCATCACAGCATTGTGGCCGCTGCCCACACCCCCCACCCCCGTTCGTGTTCTGGGCTGGCCTCGGGATTCTGTTCTATCACACAGCTTTTCTCATAGGGAGCAGCTGTCCTAGAATTTTTTCAAGGCAACTTTCAACTCAAGTGTCCCATGAAGTCAGGAAAGTCCACAGATCAGAGGTGTGCGACTGGATAGATTTCACAAAAGCAAACCTCCCTTTGTGACCAGCACCCAGATTAGGTCTTCGTGTCTCCGTCTGGGCTACAGTAAATCACTTTACTGAAACCAGCTTTGTGGGTTAGCGTTGACTGTTCTGGAATTTCGTGTAAGCGGAATCATCCAGTATGGACCTTCCTGTGTCTGAGTTCCTTCACCCAACTGTGTGTTCAGGTCTGTTCGTGGTGTTCTATGCAGTTGTTTCTGTCTTACAGCTCACTGTGGGAAGACCACGGCGTGTTTATCCATTCTACCGTAGATGGCTATTTGGGGTGTCTCTCTTCTTTTGCAATTACAAGACTGTGAAATCATCACACATGTCGCTCAGTGTGCTTTCGTGTGCCCCAGGGGTGCCTGCGTGGAGTCCTAGCTCCTGGGGTTCGAGTTTGCCCACCTTTCGGAGATACTGCCAGAAAGTTTTCCAAAGTGGTTTGAACCAACTGTATTCCGCCTGTGGTATTCAGGAGTTTCAAGGGCTCTGGACCTTCCCCAATACTGGCATCATCTGACTTTTTCATTTTAGCTCTTCTGATGAGTGGGCTCCCTGGAAATCCAACGATGAAAATTAATATTAATCAGCCTTCTTGAAAGTTAATTAATTTCCTTAAACTCGTAGTCTTTCATACCTAAGAGGCAACATGAATCCTTGAACGATGTAGGAGTGTGTATGGAGTCAGCCAGAAATGGCACCTCCCATACCAATAACTTGAATGTTGCTTCTGCCTTGTGCCAACGATTAGCTAGCTCTAAACCTCGGTTTCTCATTTGGTAAAATTAGAATAAAGGACAATATAAATGACCTGATGTCTAAAGCCAGCAAAGTCGGGAGGCCAGCTAGAGCCATCACCACACTCCCAACAGATTTATTTTCTCTTTCTTTCTTTCTTTCTTTCTTTCTTTCTTTCTTTCTTTCTTTCTTGTCTTATTTATTTCTCAGAAAGAGAGAAAGAGCACACACAAGCAGGGGGAGAGGCAGATAGAGGGAGAAGCAGGCTCCTGCTGAGTAGGGAGCCCAAAGGGGGACTCGATCCCAGGACCCCGGGATAATGACCTAAGCCGAAGGCAGATGCTGAACCCACTGAGCCACCCAGGTGTCCCTCTTTTTAAAAAAAAAAACAGAAATTCACATTTGCTACCGAAAAGTTTGCTTCCTTTAGCAAAGTATGAGGGTTGTGTGTGACCAGGAGCCATTTATGAGTCATGACCAAGAATGATGAACTGACATGTGGTCTCTTTGTCCTATTTTCTTCCTAGATAATATGAATTTTCGTAGTTTTCCCCATGGCCATTTCAAAAACTAGAGAGGACGATACTTAAAAGAGAGACTAGAAACCATCCAGCCCAACAACTCACTCCACTAAACTGAACTGAGCCTCAGAAAGGTCAAATGACTTTTCCCAGACCCCATCGGTAGCTGTGGTCTAGAAGCACCTAGAACTCAGACCCCTTAATTGTAACATAGTGCCAGTTTCACAGTGTTTGGTGACTCTAATAATTAGGGCATGAATCTGTTTTTAAGTGATAATGAAAAGGAAAATTACTTCTAACATATGTAGTTAGTGTAATTAATCAGCTTCTCACAATAAACCCTCAAAAGATTGCTGTAGACACCTCCCATACCAATAACTTGATCATTCAGCAAGTCAAATGCAAAGGGAAGTTATTTGCTGTTTTGATTCATATGGTTTATAAAATGGGATCGGTAAGATATGGTTAAAGATTTTTCTTGCTGTCTTCTTAGATCACTAAATGGCTGCTGAATGAATGGGAGTGATTGAGCTATAAAGGATCCCAAGAAAGATGTAACAAGCTAGAAGAGAGGAACATTTCCTCTGGGAAACCCCATACTTTCTAACTCCCACATTTGGGAAGCATGTTACAGTTAAGCTGCAAAAAACAAGCAGGGCAACTTGTCAAAACGGAAGAACTTTTGGCCATAGCAGCGGTGATGGTTGGGGCAGGGCAGGGGGGGAGGAAGGGGGACATTTGATCCTAGGAAAGCTAGGGCAGGCCTGGAAAAAAGGCTCTGGAGGAGTGGAGAAAGCCCTCTGGGGAACGGGCCCTGCCCTCACCAAAAGAACTCTAAACTAACCCCAAGGACCACAGTAGGTATCTCGCTGAGAGCAGTCCGGAGGCTGTTTTCTCAGACTCATCCATAAGCATTTTGCAGAATGCCGTCCACAGAGCGTGAAGGAAAATCTTGTCTTTTAAGGTTCACCGTTGTACATATTTGTGCGACGGTGATCGGGCCACAGAAAACCTCTGATAAAGTATAGTTGGAAATTTCAAAAGATAGGATTTTGCACACAGGAAAACTGAGCAGGTACTAAAGTTAGGGCCTCTGTGCTCGTGCCGGGGGGTCTGAAATGAGGGCCTCTGCAGACCTAGGACCCGGAGAAAGGAGAAGAACAACAGGACCTAAATATGGACAGGACCACCCAGACTCAGCATCTGTAAGTCCCTGTTAGAACTATGTTCTAACTGCCCTTTACGGAACCCTCCTCCACTGTTGGTGGGAATGCAAGCTGGGGAAGCCGCTCTGGAGAACAGTATGGAGGTTCCTCAAAAAGTTAAAGATACATCTACCCTCTGATCCAGCAATTGCACTCCTAGGTATTTGCCCAAAGAATATAAAAACACTAATTCAAAGGAATACGTGCACCATTATATTTTTAGTAGCATGATCAGCAATACCCAATCATGGAAATGCCCGCCAACTGATGAATGGATAAAGAAGATGTGCTATATATAGACAATAGGATATTACTCAGACATCAGAATATCAGGTATCTTGTATTTGCAACAAGGGGGATGGGGCTAGAGAGTATTATGCTAAGCAACATAAGTCAGTGAGAGAGAGAGATAAATACATATGATTTCACTCATATGTGGAATTTAAGAAATGAAATAGATGAACATGGGGCGTGGGGGAGAAAGAGAGGTAAACCAGAAAATAGACTATGAACTGCGGAGAGCAAACTGAAGGTTACTGCAGGGGGGTGGGTGAGGGGATGGGGGAAGCAGGTGATGGGGAAGGAGGAGGGCCCTGGTGTGGTGAGCCGTGGGCATTGTATGGAAATGTGGAATCATTAAATTCTATACCGGAAACTAATATTAAATTGTGTGTTAACTAACTGGAATTTAAATAAAAACCTGAAAGGAAAAAAGATTATCGGTCGCTTTAAAAGCCTTTTTTTCATGCCTCCTTCATGTGTCTTCATAAAATGCTCAGCGGAAAGTGGGACACCTGGGTGGCTCGGTCAGTTAAGCCTCTGACTCTTGATTTTGGCTCAGGTCCTGATGTCAGGGTGGTGAGATCGAGTCCCATGTGGGGCTCGGCGCTCAGTGCGGAGTCTGCTTCTCTCCTGGCTCGCTCGCTCTCTCAAATAAATAAATAGAATCTTTAAAAAAAAAAAAAAATTGCTGGGCCAGAAGTAAGTTATCCCTTCAGGTTTCAAGCAGAAAGGTTAGAGTGTAGGGCTGCAGTAACGAGGATAGCATCCAAACCCAGAGTGGGAAGAGCATCGCGGCCGCACCAGCACGCCTGCCCACCACTGCTTGGAAGGCTTAGAGCCTTTGGATTAGCCTCCAGCCAACGAGCACCCGTCGTCCGCCTCCCTCCGTGTGTCGGTGACCAGCAAGCCGCTCACTGTGACCCGTCCAGCCGACCCCGGCCTGCATTCCAGAAACGTCACATCCAGCAGACACACACTTGTCCATCAGCCATTCACAGCCATAGGGTAAACAGTGGGCGCTGCAACCGGAATGGGAGCCTGGCTGGTCCTCTGCAAGGCCCCCGGGGACGACTGAATACTGAAGTAAAAAAGCCAAGTTTTTTAGGTAAAGCTAGAGTGTAACTTTAAAAATACATTTCAAAGATATTTTCATTTTTAGCAAATTCTCCCTTTCCTCCAAAATCAAGGAGAAAAGAGTAGGGGTCCATCGGGGATCAAGGAAGCCTAAAACCACTGTCCCCACCCCCAGCCCCACTGCTGGTTTTACAGTTCCAGTGTTACTGCCTGTGATAAACTGAGTGTTCTTTCTTTCCTACGCATCTCTTTCCCGTGAGATCTAACAGAGGGCCATCACAGGCTCAGAAGGGGATGTCAGACCCTCCTGTCCTTGGACACAGTAGAATCTGACCTAAGTTCCTGATACCAACACGGCCTTCGAGTGTTTAACAAAATATTCGGTGGCTAGAGCTCATAGTGCTCTTTGCTAGATAGTGTACTTTGCTAGAAGAGTAGATCTTAACTGTCCTCATGCCCCACTGCTCCCCACAAAAAACTCTGAGCTGGTGGATGTCTTTGGGGGGGTTTGTTTTTTTTCTTTTGTTTTTTAAAAGATTGTATTTTTTTTTAATTTGGCAGAAACATAGTGAGAGAGGGAACACAAGGAGATGGAGTGAGAGAGGGAAAAGCAGGCTTCCCGCAGAGCAGGGAGCCCCATGCAGGGCTCGATCCCGGGTCTCTGGGACCATGACCTGAGCCAAAGGCAGACCCTCAGTTGAGCCACTCAGGCACCCCTAGTGGATGTGTTAATTAGCTTGATTGTGGTAATCATTTCACACCACATACATATTTTAAATCATCACATTGGACCCCGTTAAATATATACACTTATTACTTGCCAACATTTCCTCGATAAAGCTGAGGGAAATGTATGGAAACAACATGGGCTGTGAGGTTGGACATCTCCCCCGTGGATGTTTTGTGCTTGGCCACTAGAATTTTGGAGAAGTCAGAGATGGTATTATCCCAGCAGATGTTGTGAGTACAGAATACCACGGTGCATTTTCTCTTCATCAATGTCTGAATTGCTTCCGAATGTAATCTCCGTTCTGACCACACCCCTGAAACTCACCTGAGGAAGGTTCCCAGCCCTTACCCACTCCAGGCACTCCGGAGCGCAGTCTGGCACATACCTTTCCCTCTTTATCTGTGAGATCCTTTTGCAGGATATGACAACATGGAATCTGCTTTTGTCTTCTGCCCTGGGGCCCTGTCCCTGTCCGGGTTCTCCTGTGTCCTTGGGATCTCTCCTTGTCCGTGTCTTTGGCAGCCTCTTCTGTCCAAGGACGCTGTTGCAATCGCTGAGCCATGTGTAAGGCTTCCTAACTCCTCCGGTAATGAGCTTCTTCTGGGGCTTGTTAGAAATGCAGACTCTCAGGTTCCCTTAAAGTCTCTCCATCTCCATTGTAACGGAATCCTGGGCCACTGGAGTGTTCACGAGGCTTCGAGAAGTGGTCTAAGGAGCTCCCGAAGTACAGAGATCGCTGAGGCCCATGTTCTGCTCGGGTGGCTCGATGCAATGGGGAACCTCTGTTTCTCGGCAGCCTGAACGGACCAGGGCCGTCCCCCTGAGCCAGAATAGGCCATTCTTTCCCAGTGTCCCTCTCACACTGTATCTCTGTCTGTGAGTTCAGGTGCCGTCCTCCCTGGCAGGAGGGCCATGGACAGGGTGAGCCACTCCTGGCTTTTCTTTTCTTTTCTTTTTTTTTAAGATTTTATTTATTAATTTGACATAGAGAGAGAGATAGTGAGAGCAGGAACACAAACAGGGGGAATGGGAGAGGGAGAAGCAGGGTTCCTGCCGAGCAGGGAGCCCAATGCGGGGCTCGATCCCTGGGATCATGACCTGAGCCGAAGGCAGATGCTTAACGACTGAGCCTCCCAGGCACCCCTCCTTCCTGATATTCTGTCTGAAAACCTTAGCTCGCTACATGGATATTAAGCAACATAATTAATGGCAAAAGGGAGTACTTTCTCGGTTTGACAAATAATCGTTTCCATTCTTTCATTTGAATATTATTCACTTTCATAGGGAAAAGAATGTGTGACAGCACTGAGGACATTTATGGGTAAATGACCCATCTGAAAAGGCAAATACTCAATTTCCCTTTTAATCAGCTAGTAATTGACAATGTGAGAAATATTCCTTTCTCTGGAACATTTCCTTCCTAGACTGTCTTCTCCATGAGGACAGAGAGCATTTGTGGCTCTAGCAAGAGGACCTGGCACATATTCCGGGTCCGATAAACATTTCATGAATGATGCACGAGCCCATCCGTTCTCCTTGGAACATTGTTGACACATCTTCAAACACTCATTTGGAGTGGAGAGTCTTCCTCAGGCTGCATAGTATTTTACTTTCCACTTATTACAGTGTCTTCAGACTTTGAAAGGCATTGTTAATATCGCTTGTGAGAAGAAATGTTGATGGAAACAAGTCAAATGGCATTATGGTTTGAAACTTGCCAGGTGTCATTTTTGGGAGATTAGGTAACTCTGTTTTCTGGTAGAGTGAATCGCCTGTTTGTTGCAAGTTAAGACTTCGCTGGACTGGTTTACAGGGCCAGGGGGGAAAGAGATAAGTGAATCTTCTAGTGAGAGGTCATCTGTTTGGAAAGCCGGGAAGATTCCATGAACCAGATCCAAGTGTTACAACACAGGGAAAGGTCTCAGACTGCAGGGTAATGAAGCCCCCAGTAAGACATTCAAACAAAAGTCCTTCACACTGTCCTCTCAGGAAAGCCCACAGAGTTCAGTCCTCGGACTGCTTGGATGTTCACAGCCATGAGTAGATTTGGGATAAAACTCTGATACCAAAGGAAAAGGGAATCTTCAGCAGGTACTCACAGGAAAATGTTGCTTCTTCCCCCTTCCTTGCTCCTGCTCTTCTGGAAGCCATTTTGACCGCGGGCATGCAGACAGATGCTATGACCCCTCCCCGAGACCTGGAGCGAAACATGCATGTCATCTGGATGGCGTCGTGTGTTTCCCTTCCTCTCAGGTAAAGGCTTGACCTTTAGCGGAATGTCTGAGGCATCTTTTTGTTTTCCTTGACAGGAAGAGCAAAAATGTCCTTCCTGCCTAGAGATTTCATTTGTCCTAATAACCAGCTGCCTGAAGCCAGGCTCTCTGTTGCTGGCTTTCTCTCCATCCAACCACAACCACTTCTTCCTTTCTTTCCATAGAACTCATGGTTCAGAGAATCACCATTAAAAACAGGCTAGAAATAGAAACTCTGCAGCATAATGGGAGTTTCTTCTCTTTCGTTTTAGACGACCACCAAGCTTTCCTGCATACCTTCAGTTCACTGAACTTAGTATTAGAAGAACCTCGCCTTACCACAATAAAAAGGCATCTAGGCAATGCGATCAAGTGTGTGCTGAAATTAATCCAGTCATCTAACAAGTATACTCGTCATCCCGATGTGACTGGTGACCCTGACTGGAAACGAAGAGCCTCTTGTTAGGGTCTTTCAGAGCACGGGGTCCCCTTGCTGTCGGATTCCATCAAGTCAGGCTGGGGCGCGCACTCGGGACTTGTTAGGAGGACAGGTCTCACGTTAAGTGTCTCATCACAGCGACACGTTTAAAAATTAAATCGACATATTGATTTTTTGAAAAGTCAGGTCCGGCCATTGAATCTCTTTAGTCCACATGAGGGGAGCTTTACTATCCACAGAGATATAGAGGGTGGGTCTGAGCCCACCTTCTAGAAGAACTGATCACAGTTTACTTAATAGTCTTCATGAATCAAGCATAAACTCTCCAGAGGACTCTCCTTCCCAAGAGCGCTTTGAGACCCTCCCACACCCAGAAGTCCGCCTCCCCCTCTGCAACCTCAGACGGCCACGTTTTGCTCACACCTCCTTCCTCCCTGTTCTCAGCCTGGCCTCTGGCTCCCCAGACCGCAGACACCCCTATGCTTTAATTGTGTGAGTTTTCATCTAGCAGCTCCTGTGTAAGGCTGTGGTTCCCCCTCCCTGTCACTGCCCAGCTCTGCACAGCCTCCCGCCCGCCCAGCTGGATGCAGCCCCCCAGCGCTTCTGTGCACCCCCCTCCGCCTCCTTCCAGGCAGAGTCTGGCTCACCTAGAGAGTGACCATTCCCACTGCAGCGGATCTCTGAGCCCACTTGTCAGCCAAGTGCTTGTGTCTTTCTTCTGCCTCCACTTCTGGGTCTTTTCATGCTCTGTCCCTCTGCTTTCTCCCTTCTTTCCCTTGGCACAGTTGCAAGATGTTCTTCACTGTACAGCTTATGCATCATGTCCCTTACAAAGCTTTGTTGTCAGTGCCCTCTGTCTACTCCTAGCTGCTTGTTTTAGCTTCTTTTCCAGCACATCCCGTTCCGTCTCTGTCATTAAGTTCTTTTGGGGCAGGGGATAGTACAGTGTCTTGCATTCAAGAAATGGTGATAAAGGGATAAATCGATTGGTTAATTAATAATTTAGAGCACACCTTTGGAGCACAGATCACCTTAAAACAATCCACACGCTAAGCTGTTTTAGAATGATTACTAGGCTAATTGGTGATAAGCAAAAATCGTAAGACTAGGTCACAAATTTTTCTTTGGTCCACTGGCTTGCTGTCAGAGGTGCTGGACCCTCGGTGTTCCTGCTTTCATCTTACATTTCTTGTCTGGACAAAAATGTGGCTATTGATCCTTCCTGCTGTGACCTCGCAAGTTTAGGTTAACTCATGAAATAATGGGAACATGGTGGTGAAACCAAGGAGTAAAACAGGCACTCCTGGGGGCGTAAATATCTGTTCAAACAATTAAGAAATTAATGTTCAGAAGTTACTTAATTAGATAACCATTCCTTTTATAAACAAATATAAAGAAAACTTAATAATAAATATTTTATATTTTTGCTGCAGACTGTATGCCCCAGAAAGGATGTATTCTTATAAGCTTTTTGGTCTTTACTTCCCTTTTAAATAGAGAGTCCGAGAAAATGCATCTCTTCGCAGTCGAAGCGTACCTACTTGTAAAATGTGTTCGGGGTTGACTTGTACACAAACGATTTCAGGCAACATCCTGGAATTTCAGCTCCTATTCATCACGTGCTTCATTTCACAAGGTCTGGAAGAGGAGCTTTAGAGCTTCAGTGCCTCCCTCATATAAATCACAGTATGCGGTGCTGTTTTTGAGAAGGAAAGCCTGGATTAGAAAACACAGATGGGGATCAAAATGTGTGGGGAACAGAATAAAACGTGTCCCAGCTCAAACTCAGAACTAAAACTCCGTGTGTGTGTGTGTGTGTGTGTGTGTGTATAGTTCCAGAGTGTAGGTAGGGAGCATAATGAAGGAACAGGGATATGAGCGAGAAAGCCATAGCAGAGTTGCCGGAAAAAAACTTTGCTCTAGATCTCTCATGCTTTTAAAATGCCCAGACTTGTCCATATTTTCCCCTTGTGCTATTGGCACAAAATGTCCTTGGGACATATCGTACTACTTCAGTGAAATCTAAAAGCTTTGTTTCAGCATGTTTTATTGATAGCAATATGTTTCCTAGCTCTACAGGGTTTAGTAAATATTAGGCGGCATGAAACTGACTAAATCATTCAAAACAGAAGCTAAATACAGCACACATGGACCACGTAAGGCTTCCGAGACCTCCTTGACTGTGTCGTGAAGTCTTCAGATTTTCTCCAAATTTCAAAAATCATGGTGGTATTTATGGTATTCTTTGGTTGTAAGCTATGGTTGAAAAATTATAGGGGACCCTGTGTGAGTACCAGCGCTCCTGGGATCTTGATGAAATCTGCATTGCCAAGTGTAGAGCAAAGGAAGGACCCACTGCGGGCTGTGCGTTTCACTGACTCAAGCCCAACAGAACAATGATGAGCCGCCATCATGTGGTTGGCCCTCAGGTGCGCTGCTCTTCTCCATGGCCCTAGTGGGGAGACCAAGCACTACCCAAGGATGTCGGCCCTCCCTACGCAGGACAGACTGAACTAAACGCTCCCCCCATGACGTGGCCGTTGGTGTTCCCTGCTGCTCAAACATGCTAGGTTTTTTTACCTGGAAACGTCAATGGCTCCTGACATTCTTTTATAGTTCTATAAGGGAGCCGTCCCCCATTCTCTTGATTCAAACCCCTTAGTACCTGTCGGGATTGTGTATGATACTTTCATGTGTATGACGCATCATTCTGGTGCTTAGAACTCTGGGCAGAGGCATCTCCCGGAGAGCTTGTGAAGAAGCAGATTCTGGTTGAGGGGTCCTTGAGGCCCAGAACACCCCATTTCTAACAGGCTTCCAGGCCAGGCCGAAGTTACTAGTCTGCAGAGCACGCTCAGAGACATGAGGCTCTAACCTTCTGCTACAGTGGCCTACCTGACTGCCCACCCTCCTCTGGAAGCCATGCTCCCTTCTCCACATGGTAGCAAGGCTTTTTTTTTACTTAGAAGGGGAAGATTATTTAATTCTACCAAGATGCAGCATGGCATAGAGAAAAATAATTCTTAACCATAAACCAAATCTTTATAAGAAAAAAGTCACAGTGTTTGAAAATCATAAGCTGCCGTGCTTTACACTGTCCATCCCACTTTGAGGGGGAGAGCACCTGTCGCCAGGGCACTGCCAGAAGCCAGGCTCCCCCATTACCAATAGGACCACGGGCTCCCGCACACGGTGTTGGCTCTTCCCACAAAGCCAACACCTTCCTAGGGATGACTGTTCTTTGCAAGACCTCTGCCTTGCAGCATGTGCTTCTAAACAAGTTGTGTAATGAAACCTTTGTTTTGAGGAAAGTGTAGAATCACCTGTTGCTGTAGGAAACGATACAGAGAAGTCCCATGGACCTTTCACACATGGGAACACGTCATGATACCATGAGCAGGATACGAACGGCAATGCAAGATTCCCATCACCACAGCGATCCCTCTGGTTTCCCTCTTACAGACGTGCCCACTTCTGTAAAAGCAGGCCCCTCTCTGAAAAGCAGCAAGTATTTTGAAAGCACAATCTAGGGTACCTGGGTGGCTGGGTCAGTTAAGCGTCTGCCTTGGGGTCAGGTTTTGATCCTGGGATTGAGCCCCACGTCAGGCTCTCTGTTCAGCGGGGACCCTGCTTCTCCCTCTCCCTCTGACTCTCCCCCTGCTCGTGCTCTCTCTCACTCACTCTCAAGTAAATAAAATCTTTGAGGAAAAATTAAAAAACACACACAGAATCTAAGGCAAGTTCTTGCTGTTTAAAACCTGCCGATGGTTTCTTATTGCCCTTAACCTGGAATCCAAACCCCTAGCAACAAGCCCCTCACCTGACAACTCCGCCTCCCAGTCCTCAGTGCTTTCCCAGCTTCATCTCTGTTGGATTTCTCTTCAGCCAGGGCACCGTCACGACCACCGCTCATCCCACAAGGAAGCCCCCCAAACTCCACACAATTTGCTAATAAGCTCCGTTTGTCCTTGAGAGTTCCACTGAATGGCCATTCCTCAAGGAATCCTGCCACAAGCTCTCAGACCTGGTCGGGTTTCTGCACTATGGAAACGTCCACACAGCCATGATCACGACTGCAATTCTACATGGAGTTTGGTGAACATCTGTCTTCCCCAATAGGATGTGATTTTCCCGAGGCAGAAACAGTGTCAGTCCTATCGCGCATGTCCCTGGACCTCAAGTGTTGCCTGACACACAGTGGCAGAAAGTGATGACAGAGGTGATGACAGTGACAATTATGACGGGATCACAGTGACGCTCATAGTGATGACGATGATTACGATGATGACAATGGTGATGATGACAATGATGATATTGACAATGATGATGACAGCAGTGATGATCACGGTGATGACGATGATGGTGACGTTGACAATGATGATGACAACAGTGACCGTGGTGACGACGTTGACAATGGCAATGATGACAGTGATCACAGTGACAATCACAGTGATGTGATGATGACGATGTTGACAATGACGATGACAATGATGACGTTGACAATGACAATGATAGTGACAATCACAATGATGATAACGACAGTGACGACAATGGTGATGATATGACAACAGTGACGATGGTGACGATGTTGACAATGACGATGATCACAGTGATGAACAGTGATGATGGTGACAATGACAGTGACAGCAGTGACAATCACAGTGATGACGATAACGACAGTGATGATGACAACAGTGACAATGATCGTGACGATGATGACAATGACGATGGTTTACATGAGCCAGACACTCTCTTACAGATATTAACATCTTAACCCTGACGACAACCTCATGAGGGCACTTTTTACCCTCATTTTACAGATGAACAAAGTGAGGCTCCGCAAAAACTAATTTGTCCCAGTGACACCTCGCACCTTCACAGGCAGGTGTCCAGAGCTGGAGTCCATGTGCTTCCGTAGGACAGCTTTCTGCCCCCGTGACTGGCCTCTGTGCCCTCTGCCACCGTGCACGCCCATAAGGTGCTCAGTGAACACGTGCTGGATGAATGATTAAGGGGAATGTTTTCAGAGCTGGCTCGGATCAACTACCGCACGGAAGTCACATGTGGACAAAGATTACAAGGGGCTGTTCATTCTGCTGGGCTTGGTTTGCAGTAATTTTCTTATTAGGTTTTTGTTTTTTTTTAATAACTTAAGTACTAGGTAGACATGATTAGAAAGTCTAAATCATTTGCAAGTGTAAACTCTAAAGCATTTCATAAATGTTTTTTTCTTGGTGTGTCAATGAGTATATAATGAAGGAAGCATTCATTATGCGACAAGTATTGTGGGATTTCGGAATTGTTTTATGAAATAAAACAAACATTCAGCACAACACAAAGAGCGCCATTTAACCTCAAATCAACACTCAATAATAAATGAATAGACATAGGGGGAAAAAGCAAGTGTATTTCTAATGGCAGAAACCATTCCGAAGGAAAATTAAGTTAAGAAGAGTTCCTCTATCCTTTGGCAAATTAATACTTATTCCTAATTGTCATTTGGTATTTTTGGTTTTATATTTCTTTTGCAAATTGAGCAAACATTTGATGAATAACCAGGTTCTGCTACCCAACTTTTTGGACCGTTTCCAGACATAAAATTACAATTCCAGATAATCCTGTCACAACGATCTGGGTCTCATTAAGAGGGAGGGGAGCTGGGAGGTGACCCAGTTTGGCCTCCCCCAAACAAAGCCGCCGCAGCTTTCTCTACTTCTACACACGATTTGAATTTTTTAATAATCCGAAAAATTGATGTGCTCTTTCCGTGAAAGGAAGTGTGACCACATTTTCCAGAGGGGGAGTCATCCGTGCCCATACTCCTTCATGCTCTCATCCCCAGCCCCTCACCCTTGCCACCACCCACACAACATCTGTAGTTCTTAAACTAAAAGCACAAATTATTGTAAAAGCTAATTGAGCTTACAAAGAAATGCTTGTGTAGAAAACTTTCTCAGCTTCAAGGAAAACAATCTGGTTTGAGTGGCCATTCAACAGACTAGAAATTAGTTCACTGAGTGGCACTCCTACAGCCCCTTAGGGGCGACCCTTCTGCGGCCACCCCCCCTTCTCAAGATTTGAAGATGTGCCAGAATCAACAGCTTAAGGAGGAGTTTGGTAAAGCCGTAAAGCACACATTTGGTTTTTTTTCTTTTCTGGTACTGACCTCAGTAACCAGATCGTCAGCTGAAAAAGCCCAAAAACAAACAAACAAAAAAGGGCTTTAGATTACAGATCACTGACCTATGGAAATACGTCCGTTGCCCTGGGCCGCGGCCTCCGGCCACTGAAAGGCTGCGGGATGCCACCTTCACAGGGCACTGGCCTTGCAGGGACTTGCAGAGCCCCAGGTTGCCAGGAACGACTTTATCGTCCTCAACATGTTCTGTCAGACTGAATGGGACAGCCAGAGAATCCAGGGCTGGCAACAGAACAAATAGAAAGGTTTCCGATCTCGCGGAGTGAACTGTTGAGCCAGGATTTGGTCCTGAGACATATCGTGGGGGTAAGCAGCTGTCATTTTTAGTGGTTTTGTAGGCTCCTCTCCCTGAATTACCAGGCGTCTCCTAGACTTGCGTCCCAAGCGAAGGCTTGAGGTTCCTCTCACTGGAGAGCATCCTGGTGGTTGTCTTGTCACGGAGCAGGGCCTGCATTTTGAAAGACGCATTCGTGATGAAAGCAGCCGCGTGGCCCCTAGAGATGGGTCCCCCATTGTCCACATAGGAAAAACAGCAGATAGCTTCTTACTAAGCAATAAGTCCACTCTGTTCTTTGGCCTGGAGTCTTTATCATGGTGGAGCAGTCCGCCTTAGTCATCATATTTCAATGTGACAGCTATTTAAAGAAAGCTTAACAAAGAAGAGAAACACCTGGGAGGCTCAGTCAGTTAAGCGTCTGCTCTCCGGTCAGTCATGATCCCAGAGTCGTAGGATCGAGTCCCGCATCAGACTCCCTGCTCAGTGGGGAGCCTGCTTCTCCCTCTGCCTGCTGTTCTTTCACTTTCTCTCTCTGTCTGACAAATAAGTAAAATCTTAAAAAAAAAAAAAAATGAATGAAAACAAAAGAAAAAAAGGAAGCTTAACAAAAAGAATTATAAAATATCTACAGTAAACTAGATAGAAACATAGAAGTTGAAGGTAGGAAATTTTTCAAAGGAAGATATGAATATGTTTTGTTACCCACCTTTGTGAGTCATTCTTATGTGTTCTGTTGATTAAGAATTACTAACGAGGCAAGGGGAGCAGTGATATGTTCTCTTGTTTGTTCTTATAACAGACTCATGTTTTTGGAAGACATTGCTCTGGTAAAATCTCAGATGCGTTCGATCTGAAAATGGGCATTCAACAACAGAATTCTGTATCTGCAGTCAGTAGCAAATCTGTGTGATGTGATAGAAAATAAAAACCTGAAAGAAACCCAAACAAGGAAAAACACTTCCTCATCGAAGCTGGAGGGGAATTTACCGTTAGCCCTACTATTAATAGACCCAGCGGAGATTCTATTTTCATTGCTCAACTGCCATATTAGTTATTAAAGTTAAAAGAAGTGAATTATGTCTGCTGAAAACCCACATATGAGGTTAATGCAGAAGTTTGAGTGATTTCAGCAGCATTTGTTCATCTTTCATTCCGTGCTGAATTTCTCAGTGTAACGAACTAAAGGGAAGCCACGGGAAGCAGAATGTTTGCTGTTGTTCTCAGATGACATATTATTCTTTAAAGAGACAAAATGTGCTGTGAAACGACAAAAGGCTTTCAGCAGCCGAGCATGAGCAAGTGCACGCCGTAAGAGGCAGCCACGGGAGCAGGAAATGGGGAAGAGGAGCAGGATGGGGCAGTCTTTCTGGAGGGTGTCTCTGTGGAGGGAGGCCACACACGTGGAATTCCCAAGAGCAGTGAGGAGGAGGGAAATCTGGACCAATTCCCCGGGTGAGAAAAGCAGGGGTGAGGAGGGAGGGCTGTAAGATAGAGGAGGAATGAGGCACATCTCTGCTAAGCCAGAGGAAATTCTCAGGGGACTAGCTTCAGATCACTGTGAGGAATAATTACATGATAGAGGTATAAATGAATATAAGAATACGGCTTCTCAAACTTGCAGCAAGATTAAAATCAGAACAGACAAGCAGGACTGGACCACCATTGTCCTGAATGTGGAAGGCCAAGGTTCTTGGGTGTCCTGGGGATATATGGAGTTGGACGTCCAGTTCTAAAAGTAAATGATGTCTAGCACAGATCTGTAACAGCCACTATACAAAACCGCACACGGATGACGCTTCCCAGCCCCTTTACCTCCCTGTCAATTTCCAGTACCTCATATCTTCGCCCTCTTTTTAGCTGATGCTGGAGTAGTAAGTCCTTAACCCTAAGAAAACTCTTCCAGACTTTGGCCCTGGAGAAAAATGATTCCGTTTAAGCACATTTAGCTTCTAGAAAGTATAGGGTGAAGGGAACCAGAATCGTATGCCTCCCAACTTTCCTCTAAAGCAGAGCTTGGTGAAGCGCAGCCCGTGGTTTAAGCCCAGCCGCTGCCTGTTGGTGTCGAGCTCACGGGCGCGTGGTGCTGCCCAGCCCATCTGCTGGCTTCTTGTGGGCGCTGGTTCGGCATGCGAGCAGCGGGGCTGAGAGCTTGGAACAGGCGCTGTGTGAGCTGCAAACCTGATCGTATTGACTCTCTGACTCCCCTCAGGAAAAGCTAGCCAGCAGCCCCGGCTCTGGGACATCAGAAAGGACACTTCAGGCTCTCTCTCTTCTAGACTCAGGCCTCTGGCAAGGGAAGGTCAGCCCTGGAGACACCAACAGGTGACTTTGCTCAGGCAGGCGATGCATCTAATAACGTGTGGTCTCGTGCAGATATGGCTGCTTGGAATTGATAGCTGTCCTCATGGAGGGGAAAATATGTTCTAGAAACAATAGTGTATGAGCTAAAATTACAATTCCTTTGGGACAGAAACTTGGCCTGGGCTTCTCCTGAGTTAACTTAGTAGGTATTAGTGATTTTCAGGTCAGTCTTTCTTAGTCAATGAAGCCAGGAAGCCAAGCGGGCTTTGGGACACAGAGCTAGCTAGGGAAAGAGGCTTTGGGCCTCCCTCCCACCCCCCAGGCCCCGGGCCCAGGTCTGTCCCCTCAATTCTGTTCTTTGCACTGCTACTTCCTCCTCCCATTTGAAAATGAAACTTAAAGGGAATATTTAGATTAAGTAGGAGTAAATGAAAAAACTGTCCATTTTAAAGCACGCATTAAAGAAAAACGGGTATGCACACAGCACACAAATCCAACTGCGCTTACGAAACCACCGCAAAGGGTCAGAGGAGGGCTTTTTCTAAGTGAAAAAGAACAGTAGAGAATGTTCTCAGCAGCAAGCTGGGAGTTCCCCTAGGAGAATTCTGGAAGGCATGTAAGAGGTGTGGCTTCCTCAGCTCCCAGGGCCCAGCCCCGGCTCCCTGTTCGGGGATGGGTCCAGATGCCTTCCTTCCAGCCACGGGCTCGTCCCTGCGACCTCGGCAGGCGGGCTGGTTCGCTCCGTGGCGAGAGCTCACAGCTGCCCTCCGGGCCACACACAGCTTGCGTGCGGAAGGCAGGGGGTTCCACCACTCAGAGTGCACAGAGGAAGGAAGCAATTCATTCTGCCGGGGTCCAGTCCAGATTTAGTTCAGATTCAGGCTGTTGTCATATTTGTTAAGGGTCCACCATGTGTCAGGTGCTTTGGCCAGGAGTTCTGCCATCTCATGGCATCCTCCCAAGTCATATGTCCTTGTTTTACAAGAAAAAGAGACCCAATGTGATCAAGAGGTTGCCTTGGTAGTAGCGAAACCAGAGTTCGAATCCAGACCTTGTGACTCCAGGGACCTGATCACTGACAGGTGCTGACGGCTTATTCTGTAGTCAGAATGGCGGGGCAGGGGCGGGGTACCTAGCTTTCCATGGTTTTCTTTTTTTCTTTCTTTCTTTTTTCTCTTTTTTCTGTTTTCTTTTTTCCCCTTTTTTTCTTCCTTCTTTTTCCTTTTCAAATCCTTCGTGACATGAACATGCAGTATTGGTTGGAATAGTTCTGTTGAGAACCTGACATGTTTCTATAACTTGAAAAAAAAAAAAGCAAACAGTAGACTCCTCTCACTAGTGGTGAAATCAAGCCACTAATCTTTGTAGGCATATCATTTTCCTCCCTTTCACGGCTTCTCATTTGTTCCCAGCAGCCAAAGGAAGGAGACGGATGACACAAAGAACAATTCCAGCCCGAGGTAGCACGGTGGCTAGGTCAGATGGGAGCAGCTTTGCCACCGCCCTGCACTCCGACCCCAACTCCCAAATCCATTTCTCTCCCAAGGACCCGGTGAAATCCATTTCTCTCCCAAGGACCCGGTGGACAGTGGCTGAGCTTCCTTTGGCTTCATTTCGTGCACCTCCCCCCTTCTTGGCTCCTTAAGGTGCTGATTGTTCTGTGTTGATGCTTGGGGCAGATTCCAGACCCGCCCTTGCCCCTGGAGGTTACCCCTCGTAGAAGGGCGCTTTGATCTCCCTCAACTCGTCGTTTCCAGGCTTGCCTGCGGTTCTGCAAGAGCCAGGCCTTTGGAAGTCTTCACGGGGCGAAGTCTCGCAGGCTAGCTAAGGAACTAGACATACCTTCCCAGGGCAGGTGCCGCCAGGGGGATGGGTGGGGGGTGGGGGTGGGACTATCCTTGTTTTAAGAAGAAAACACTGATGCAATGCCCTTTTCCTGGCGTCTCAGTGATTGCTCCTGTGTTTCAAATGCTTACTGTGTCATTTGCTTTGGTTTTTTGCAGGCTGGGGCGTAGCGTGGCTATTTCTGTTGTGTTTTTTTTTTTTCTAATGCTTATTGGTAAACTGACTTACATGTGTGTGTTATTCAGAGACAGCCTTAAAACCATTGTGCGTCAGAGGCTGATTTTTTTCAAAACCTGGATAATAACAAAGTTTAAAAGAACATTTAAACCGCCTTGGGGTGGGGCGTAGGCAGGCACCGCCCCATAGACCCCAGAGTCTTTCTGCGGAGACACGCTTGACCAGAGGTCCTTGTCCCCCAGTCTGGACTAGAAATCTTTTATTTCCTTGCAAATGACAAATCTTTTCTAGAATTTTGCTCAGTAAGAGTGTGTGGGGACATGATCCTTACAGATAACTGTAAACAAACCCAGAAAGGGTCACTTGTACCCCCGGATTAGGATGTGGGCAATGACCCGGGGCAGAGGAATGCAGAGAAACAGATAGGCATGGAAAAAACCTGATTTTTGGAGCGCGGTATATTGTGGGACCGTGTGGGGCAAAGTCCCCGGGCTCAGCACCTGGTTCTTGTTGGCAACTTCTTCTTTTATTCTGAACATGAAGTATCATGTTCCCATTCGCCTGGTAATAAGGGATACTGGCGTCCTCTCCCCCAGATACTCCAGGCTGGCATTTCTCTGCTTTCTGACTCCTGTTCCTTTAGTACGTCTCTACCCTGAGTGGCTTTAGGATGTCCTATGATGACTTCATGTGTAAAGTCATCTCCCCAAAGGGCTCATCTATTCCTGCAGGGCAGTGAGCCCTTCTGATTCATTCTTGACAGCTGTGGCTGTACTGTTTTATTAAATATGCTCTAGTTATAACTAAGTGAATGAACAAAGGAGCAAACAGCCCCTTGTGGCCCAGGTGCCGATCCCAGAGCACAGGGGAATGAACGCTTTCCGGGAGGTGCCGTAGGGACACCTGAGGCGAAGGACTCCGCCTCTCTGCGATGCTTCTCAGCCATGCATGGCATGCAGATGAATTCTAGAAGGACGACTCAACCAGCAAGTGAAGAGCCCGATATGGGGAATATTACTCAGCCTTTGTCATCAGAGAGTGAGTCATGCGGACCTGAGTGGCATACAAGGAGAAGGTCTGCGAGCTGGGTGAGGACTGCGGCCAGAGGAGTGAAATCCTGTGAGCCCTGCCTCACTTTACCTCCACGTCACCTGCTGGGAATGACAGGCTGTGAGAGAAAAGCAGTGCCCTGAGATGTCCATCGGGCTGCACTCCGAGGACCCGTGGAGAGGTAGCAAGTTGCCAGCCCACGCAGGCCGAGGGCTTCGGGAATGCCGGCCCTGAGGGCTCCCGCTCTCCCCCACCCCACCGTTTCCTGCTCCCCAGGTTGCTGTTGAGCAGAGTCGAGCCAGAAGTGAGGGGTGCAGGTGTAGACTGAGGGCAGGCTTCCGTCAGGCTTTCGTCAACTTTGACACCAGCCCCTTTTGGGAGTTGCTGTTGCCCACGCCCTTCCCCCAGGCCTTCCCTGGACCCAGGGGTCTGTAACAGCCACTGCCTCACCTGTCCCCTGGGCCCCGCCCCGGGAGTGCCCGTCCCTTCGAGTCTCTTGGAGTTCTAAGGAACGGACAACTAATCGGGTGGGCGGGCACCCTCACTCTGTGGGTTCCTCGCTGGTAACGAGCTGGCCAACAGCGCTTCCTTGTCCGGGGACCACGCAGGTCTCGGGGCAGCCTTGGGGACTGGGAAGGACGGTGGGGATGCTACACGCGGATGTGATGCTCGACTCCGCACGGCCCTGCCCTGGCGGCTCTGAAGGACTAACACGGGAAGGCGGCAAAGCTTGCAAGAAGTAGGTCAGAAGCAAAACTTGCAGTGGAGGCGAAGGATAGAAGCAGCGGTTTGGCTCCCAGACTTTTGGAAGGGAAGTGGTGTTAGTCACTTTAGAAGTATTCCTCTGTGTGAAGAGAGAGCCCCTGAGCATGAGTAAGCAATAGTCCCCAGCTCGGAGATTAGCAGAACAGAACTCAAGCCAGAGCGGAGGAGCTTACTCATGCTATCTCTAGAAAGGAGAAGCCAGACACACTCAATTCACTGTTGTTTGTATTTTCACATAGACTTTAAACCAAGTCCAGTGTTCTGTCCTTTCGTCTGTGTGCCCTGCTCAGGATTCACTGTGCAGTCCCCACATCCGACCTAGTTCTGTGTAACCGGGGATAAATGGTGATGCATGTAATTCCTCCATCCACGAACTTTTGTTCAGTACAGATCCGTAGGTTTAAAATACGGAGACGCTGGCCACCAAAGCAGTGTTGTGTGATAGTCTGAATCAGTTTATCATAGTTCAGTAATATAGGTCAGATTCATCTCTGATTAACCATTCTACCTATTAAAAAAATGGAATGGAGGGGCACACTTGGGTGGCTCTGTCGGTTAAGTGTCTGCCTTTGGCTCAGGTTGTGATCCCCGGAGTCCTGGGATCCAGTCCCGAGTCGGGCTCCCTACTCAGTGGGGAGTCTGCTTCTCCCTCTGCCTCTCCCCTCCACTCATTCTCTTTCTCTCTTTCTCTGCCTCTCAAATGAATAAATAAAATCTTTTTTTAAAATGGAATAGAGGCGCCTGGGTGGCTCAGAGAGTTAGAACTGCCTTTGGCTCAGGTCATGATCTCAGGGTCCTGGGATCGAGGCCCACGTCGGGCTCTCGGCTCAGCGAGGAACCTGCTTCCTCCTCTCTCTCTGCCTACTTGTGATCTCTCTCTCTCTCACTCTCTCTGTGTCAAATAAATAAATAAAATCTTTAAAAAAAATGGAATGGATTTCCATTTAAATATTTAAGATACTTAGTTTCCATTGTTAGGATAGTTCTTGGGATAACATCCTATAATAATCCAAAGTGGTGCCTTTTATTTCAGAATCTTCAAGCAAACCCAAATTCAGCACAACTCATCAGTTCTGCTAAGACTATTTAAAAAAAAATTTTAAGTTCCTGGGTGGGTGGATGGGGGGTAAATGGTTTGTTGTATCTGCCTATTGATGTAGGCAGAAATAGATCGCCAAGGGTTGGTTGCTGAGGTAAAGCCCCAGTGTCAGACATGATTTATATGTCAAGAGTTGTGAATTATGAAGTACTTCATGTCATGATCTCAGAGCTGCTCACCCTACCCTGTCAGATATGCTGAGCAGGTCCCATTTTTAATGCGTGAGAAACACAGAGACCTGGAGAGTTGAGCTAACCGGTGGGAGAACATCCCATAATAATACCATCACCATCGTCGCTCTGATAGGTGTTTGATGATGTCACTGGGAACTCGACTTCCTAAGGTACAGACACATCAGTCAGCTGCCGAGAGAGTACACACAATATACAAAGGTATCCTAACTCGGTATATTGTTTAAAAATCATAAACTTGACCTTGGTTTAATTTAATGGCTAGAAGGAGAACCATGGGGATAGAAACCAGCCAGTTCAGGTGTTCGGTTCCCTAACTCAAAAATAAAAGAGATGTTATTTTAAAACCTTCTGCTTGTTAACCTAATTGGAGTTCTGGTAGCCTGCAGTTGTGTTGGACGAGTCTGAGCCTGGCATGTTTAGTCCAGTAGGGATGTTAGAAATGCACGTGGTAAATCATCAAATATTTAAGAGGACCTTTTCACTATTACATATGCATTTCCAAGTTACAGTATAGATTCAAATTCAGTTTGACAGCTATCTTTGGATGCCTATAAGCTGAGAACTATTTATTAAAAATCAAAACTTAAAAATCAAATATAAAATAAGGAAGTACTGTTAAAATATTAAGTTCTGGAAAATAAAGAAAAACCTTCAGAATTATGAGACTTTTCCCACTCTACAAAAGCTTTGATTAAACCCACAATGACAATGAAAATGCTACTTTGTTTTTACTTTAATTTTTTGCCCAATTATTTCACTTTGACTCAGCCATAGATTTTTCTACTTTTCTATTACCAGCTGTCATGGGTTAAGTTCCATAGGCTTGTCTGGTACTGTATTCACCATTTATAACATTTTTCTAAGGGATAAATTACCCTATGTTCCCCAAAACCAATATAAAAAATGTATGGGGGCAGGGAATGCAACTGGGGCACTCTTCAAGCCCATAAGCATATGAAGTAAAACTATCTGTCAACGCATCGTGTTTTCCAAGAGCTGCTATATCCAACTATTAAGAGCAATAATGAGGTGAACTATCTCCAGCTTATTCTCCCTTCTAACATTTTCTATAGATAACACTTCACTGTTCATCAATCATCTCTAATTTTTAAAGCACTTTTACAAAGCCATTTACCGTGGACAGTGTAAAACTTTGAGGATCTTAATAGTTGTACTCATCATTTATCCATGAAAAATGTATTATGTTAAAATGTCTTTCTTTTGGCCTTGTTTAACACAGATTTTTGTAAATTTTCCCCTGAGTAATTTTTTATTCTAGAGTAATATATGGTCACCGTAGAAAATAGGAAAAATTGAAAAACTGTAAAGGATAAATAAAATATCCAGAATCCCACTATTCATCAAAGATCATTGTTAACAACTTGGTACATTTTCTGGGCATTTTTAGCATGTTGAGATGGATATACATACACATTTTGAAATCACTACACAATAAAATTTCAGTGAGACAAAATAAATGATAAATTCTGATACAATGAAACCTCTGACAAATTTTCTGAGTATCTTTTTCTTCTATATTTTTAAATCTTTACATAAATATCATCTTATTTGGGGTTTCTTAAACCTGTTCAGCATGAAAGTGGTTTAAAAAGTCTTCCTCTGGCTTTTATTCTTTTTTAAAAAGATTTTATTTATTTATTTGACAGAGAGAGATATCACAAATAGGCAGAGAGGCAGGCAGAGAGAGAGGAGGAAGCAGGTTCCCAGCTGAGCAGAGAGCCCGATGTGGGACTCAATCCCAGGATCCTGAGACCATGACCCGAGCTGAAGGCAGAGGCTTAACCCTCTGAGCCACCCAGGCGCCCCTGCTCTTCTGGCTTTTAAAGCTTAATTGTGTATGTTACTTAGACTAGAAAGATTCTTCAGTGACCTACCAGAAGGTCTGAGGACATCCTGTCTCCTCCTCTTCCATTAGACTTACAGAAACAAGAGAGGCAAAGAGACCCCATCACGTCATCCAAGACTTTCGTGGTCTCATCCCTGTCAACCATGGTCACACAGCCCCTCATTGCTTCCCCATCTAAAATGGAAATGCAGTACCACACGCACACACATCACAGCAGTCGGCCCAATGAGATACACACACATATGTATATAGAATCCACATATCGGGCGCCTGGCTGGCTCAGTCAGTTAGGCAGCTGGGGCTTCATTTTGGCTCAGGTCATGGTCTCAGGGTTCTGGGATCAAGCCAATCACCATGTCCCCCCTCCCTCGCAAATTAAACAAATAAATCCTTTTTAAAAATATAGATATAAAAATATCCAGCACTCCCCACCATATAGATGAATGAATGAATAAATATATATATTTGCATAAACACATAATAGTTCTAAGTAATGATCAATTTCCTAGGGAGTAGAAAGAACAGGGTGCTATGATAGAATTGAATGGTGGGTACTTGAGCTAATGTGGTTCCAGCTCAGGCTTATCTGGAGGGGCGACCATTGACTTGGAATCCCAATGAGAAAAGGGAGACAAAGATGCAAACATCTGGAGGGATGGGAGATGGGGCAGCCCCAGAGGGAAGCAGAGCTGGGCCGGGTGGCGAGAACTAGGGGAGTGTGGCTGGGACAGTGAGCAAGGAGAGGCTGAGAGAAGTAGGGATGATGAGAAAGGAGCTTGTTGAAAGGTGTTCTGTACGGTGTTCTAATTGCACCGGGAGCCTTGGGGATGGTTCATGCCAGTGAGTAGTAAGATACAATCTCTGCTTCAGGACGAAGTGTTCTGTGGAAAATGGGGGCAAGGATAGAAGCATAGGAAATTTAGGAGGCCAAGGGGAGACATTTACAAGGGCTACTTTGGCAAGCATTCGTATATAGTTGGGAAAACAGCAAATTAAAACAATTATGAATTTTCCGAGGCAATTTCAAAATGTCTAAGTGGATTTGGGAAAATCTGGAGAAACTTGTTTTAATGTTGTGTCTTCATCAGCAGTATAGACTTGCCCAGGCTTGTGGGGAAAGATAGGCGTACAGCCCCCAATGTGGCGGGAAAGCCACAGGCCCTGCTGCATAGAATCAAGAGTGTTCTGAGACGTAGAGGAGGCAGATTGCTTTTATTCTCAGTTCAGGTAAATTGGGAGGGAGTCCTAAGAAAAAGAATAGCCGGGGGTGGCTCAGTTGGTTAAACGTCTGCCTTTGGCTGAGGTCATGATCCCGGGGTCCTGGGATGGAGCCCTGGGTTATGTCAGGCCTCCCTGCTTAGCGGGGAGTCTGCTTCTCCCTCTTCCTCTCCCTCTGCCTGCTGCTCTGCTTACTGTGCTCTCTGGCAAATAAATAAAATCTTGAAAAAAAAAAAAAAAGGAAAAGAAAGAGAAGAAGAACCACCAGACTGTAGACCAGCCCAAGATGTGCAAGGATAACACGCAGATAACCTCCCATAAAACACTCATCCCCACCTGCCACCGCGGGCTAACATAACGGGACACAGATGTGAAGGAGCCCTCACACAAAAGCGGCAATACTGCGTAATCCCATTAATAGGCGATTCTATTTGGGCAAAACTGGTCTAAGTGAAGACAAATCACTTTAGTGGTTTATGGTTTTCAGGGTGGGGGGCGGGGGGGATAAGATGGATAGATACATGATAAAAGGAACCCAAAGCTAATCTAAGGATATTCATGGTATAGTCCTTTCAGCCCCTCTACACATTAATGAATCTTCCGTAATAAAATCTGAGGATGAAAAGCTAAGTGCTTTATAGGGCCCTGTGTCCCGGGACTGCTGCTCTCGATTCAGTAGAACTTTTGTGTTCAGATTTGTAACAAACAGGGAGAGCAAATCACAAGCATCTTACACAGACCTTGGTAGACTTCAGTTGTCTTGTCTTCAAACGCACAGCCCTAAGGTGTTCCTAAGTTTCTCTTTAAATAAATGGCGTAAGCACCCAATCCTCAATGCATATTTTAAGGAAACCATTAAATATGTTCCTTTTTCTTCCGTTCCTTTTCTGATGAATATTCTACAGAGTAACTCTCTGTAATGCCCCATATGTGAGCAAAGCTGTTTGCAGAGGCCCTCGGAGTTCAGATAATAGCACAGGGCAAGAGGATATCCTCAGAGGTCCCTGACCTCTGTCTGTGCCCATGTGGGTTGCATTACTGTCACGTTTCTCACAAGTTAATTTTAACAAAAGAAAGTC
The DNA here is from genome assembly GCA_004023965.1 of Spilogale gracilis. Lineage (NCBI taxonomy): Eukaryota > Metazoa > Chordata > Mammalia > Carnivora > Mephitidae > Spilogale > Spilogale gracilis. The sequence continues at coordinate 131,610 of PITA01001305.1, forward strand.
AAAAGCTTTTGTGTTTATTCAGTCTTTAAAAGAATTCCGGAAGGTCAATATTATTGAGGCCTCAGTCTACTGCTTAAGGAAAGCACGTGGTAGAGAGCTCAGAGATGTCGTTCGGGGTTACATACCGAGGAAGGGTGGATCGAAAGCTCTCTCCTGGATGAATTAAAAAGCCCTTGCCCTTGGCAGTTTTGTCTTAAACCTGCCTAACTTGTTTGATTCTTTAAAAAAATAATTTTACTAATCCAGTGGTCTCACACTTAAATCTTCTCATTGCTTTATATTCATCATGTGAGACACTGGTTATAAGTATGGAATGAAGCTGATTGTTGAATCAAGAAGCCTGGGTCAGATCATTCTGATCCTCCCTCTGGACTTCAGTTAGGACGCCGTCATCTCCTTTGTGGCAGACGACACGAGAAAGCCTCAGAAGAAATGGCTTTGTAGTAACTTCTTTTTTGAAACTTTAGTAATTAATCCTGGAGTCTAACTCCTGGTGGATTTTCCTTGAACAGAAGCACCCGGTATAGCAACTGTTTTCTTGTTTTCAAGAATGTGGGTGTTGGACAGGTGAGCGCTCAGGGTTCTTTGCAGTCGATTGCCATATTTAAAAAAAAATTTTTGCATGAGACTTTTTAAAGCATATTTATTTGTTTACACAAGTTGTACCTTGCTTCCCAAGATGTCTTTTGAATTAATGTTCACATGGATAATGTGTAATGTTGCTATTGTCTTTCAAATGTAGCATCCCTTTTTCTGAATGTAAAATGCTAATTGTAAACAGCGAAGGGTCATGATAGGTATTCATCAGATAAATATTTTAGCTCATTTAGCATTTTTCAAATGAACGAAAGCACAACTACAGTCTTTTTGAAATTATTTTTTTCTAGAATGTAACAGGCTAAACTTAAAGGGCATGTTTTGTTTATTTCCTGCAAAAGTTTCTTTGTCACTGATTTCATAATAAAAGTTCTTTGGTTCAGCTGAGAGAAATTTACGAGCTGACACACTTTATCATTTAAAATGAAAGCAACTGGGGGGCACCTGGGTGGCTCAGTCCCTCTGCCTGGGGCCCAGGGTCCTGGGATGGAGCTCCTCACTGGGCTCTCTGCTGAGTGGGGAGTCTGCTTCTCCCTTTGTCCCTGCCCCCCTGCTCGTGCTCACGGGCGCACACGCTCTCAAGTAAATAAGCAAAATCTTAAAAAACCAAAATTCTTTAAAATGAAAGCAACTGTGACAGCCTTCATTTCTCTGGATACTGAAGAAGCTCTTCTAAGTTGCGCTCCAGTCCTGAGTTCTAGGACGCTGTTCGCCTGGCTGGGTCGAAGGGCTGGGATGAAGGGTGGTGCTGTGCGGCCCCCATGACAGCCCGTCGGTGAGGCTGGGATGTAGAGACCGGTCTGCAGAGACCGGTCTGCCAGCTAAGAAGACAGCTTGTATTCCAACGTGTGCCGGCTGAAGGTCACGGGTTATTGTCACAACCCTGCACTTACTTGGTGGCCGCGTCTGGGAGGACTTGGGGTTGGAAAATTCGTCTGGCCCCGCCTACAGCTGTGTCCAGATGTTCCAAAGTGAGGTTGCGATCGAAGGAGCCCCCAACCGTGAGGGCGAGCAGCCCACAGGTGTTGGAGCCTTCCGTCCAGTGTTGTGATTGGGAGAATCATGGGGCGGGGGGGTGCTCAGAATTGCGGGACTGGTGTAGTTCCCACGTGAGCGTTCTCGCTACCACCAGATTTGAATGAGACCACAGAAGGGGAGAAGAGGGAAATCCCCGCGGAGTTAAAGAGGATGTGGCGATTGCTTCACATTGAACGTTGGTGTCAGGGCTTGGGGTTGAAGAGGCGCCGTGTCTGAGCTCGCACACCCGCTGAGGGCAGACGGTCAGACGATGCTCTTCAGAGCAGGTCCCATGAGGAGGGAACAAAGAAGCCTATAAAATATACATGTAAATTTAGAAAGACTTTCTGAGCAAAGTCTGTGCCTGTTGACTTTGGCCTGCGGTGTTCGGCCAGCCGGCTGCTGATCACACTCGCGCCTTTGCAACATGTGGCAGAACCTGGCTCGTCCTGCACTGACCTCCAAAGCCGGAGGCCGTATTTCTTCACACTTACGGTAATTTTGGTTCAAAGTGCAGTCCCTTAACGAGCTCCCGGCTTCAAAAGCCCCAGTCTCTTTGTTTTGGAATGCTTGCTTAAACATGTCTTTCAAAGAGCTGGGTCCGTAAATATGACTTTATTCTAACCTCCTTTGCTTTTAAATACAGATTGTCGGGGCGCCTGGGTGGCTCAGTTGGTTAATCGACTGCCTTCAGCTCAGGTCATGATCCCGGAGACCCAGGATCAAGTCCCACATTGGGCTCCCTGCTTGGTGGGAAGCCTGCTTCTCCCTCTCTCACTCCCCCTGCTTGTGTTCCCTCTCTGGCTGTGTTTCTCTCTGTCAAATAAATAAGATCTTTAAAAAAAAATAAATAAATAAATAAATAAATAAATAAATAAATACAGATTGTCAAGTGTATTTGCATAGACTAACTTTGTCCCCTAATTTAAACTATTTTTTGTATTAAGTTAAAACGTTTGGTAGTTAAGTGTGCCAAGGCTGTGTCCTGCCAAAAAAATTCCAGGCAGATCACCTTCCCCTTGTGCTCCACAGGGACAGACAGGAGGGCCTGTTGGCTTCTTAGTAGCCGAGTGTGTTTTTCAATGTATGTTTCCATTTCATTATTTTCTAGGTATATAATTAGTCCTTTGATTTATTCTTTGATGCATTAGTTTAGAAGAATATTTTTAATCTCTGGCCAGTTGGATTTTAATTGACACGCTTGCCACTGATTTTCAGTTGTACAACGTTGTGATTGGAAGATATCGGCCGTATATTATGTTTGTAAATATCCTTTGGAATCTTATAAATATGTTTGTAAATATCCCAGGAATGTGATATGCTATCTTTTTTGTAAAGTCAAAAGTTCATTATATAGTTACTAACTCACTGTTGTAATTGTGTTATTTAAATACCTATGATACACATTTTTGTATCCCCCAAAGCTCTAAAAGACTGTCTTGTCTTGGGGTGCTTGGATGGTGCCATCAGTTAAGCGTCTGACTCTTGGTTTTGGCTCAGATTGTGGCTCCAGGGCCTTGAGATGAGCCCTGTGTCGGGCTCTGCGTGAGTCTCCCTCTCCCACCGCCGCTCTGCCCCACTTGCCCACACCCACGCTCCCTCTCTCTCAAATAACTAAATAAATCTTAGGGAAAAATAAGGAAGACTGTGTCGTCTTAAAGATTTTCACAGCATCTTTTCCTATTTCCCCTTGAATTTTTAGCATTTTAAAATAACTCCCTGCATCCTAGGGATGGGCTGCCTCTTATTATGAACTGTATCTTATATAGACATTTTCTTGTCCCATTGGTCTTGAATGACCTTTTATCAGAATTAACATTGCAAGTCCTGAAACGCGTCAAGTTAGTTGAAATGTGCTCACCGTTTCTTTTAGCTTTGCCCCTTGACTGGCATTTCATGTGATATCTTTCTTTCCTTTCCCCTTTCTTGCAGTTTGCCAAGGCACGAGCAACCGACTCACCCAGCTGGGCACTTTCGAAGACCACTTTCTGAGCCTTCAGAGGATGTTCAATAACTGCGAGGTGGTCCTTGGGAATTTGGAAATTACCTACATGCAAAAGAATTATGACCTTTCCTTCTTAAAGGTTAGTCCGATCAGTTTGATCGTCTTACGCAAATACGGTGAAAGGAAAGTGTATTCAGTGTATTTGCGTGGCTCTGGCGGTTACACGTCCTGGGGAGCTTCAGATGCAAGTGTTATCAGAAAACCACTTCTCGGGCTAGCGCCGAGTTGCAGCTATGAAGTAGCGTTAGAGGGAAACGGCCAGCCCGGCGTTCCACTGTCACCGTAGACCCTGAGCGTAAACATCGAACCATGGCGTTAGCTGTGCTATCCTGGGGTATCCGCTCTGAAGTCCTGCTTTGCAGCATTTTTCTGTCTCCTTGGTGTAAATACTTCTGGGACACTTGATTTCCAGCTACAGCACGTCACGCGTGTCCCAGATACTGCACAGTAGGCTGCAGTGAGCCAGAAGGGCCCAGCTCTGAAGGCTTCAGAGTTCGGTCACAGTGGAATTGGCCTTCTGGGTTATTTATTTATTTTCCCTAATAGGAGAGCATGCACGACAGATACAGAATAAATTAATAAAACGTTTTCATTTTCTTCTGAGTGTCTCGAACACCGCATGGAAGGAGACCCTCCCTTCCTGAATAATGCACATCGCCCTTCCGCATGGCCAGCAGCCTTGAGGGGCAGAAGCGCGGGAGTCATCGGAAATCCTGCCCCCCTCCCCCACTCCGTGTCCCCGCTGTAGTCCTCTGCCTGCTTTCCATCTGTCGGTCGCTCGTGTGCGTGGGTCATTCAGGCATCCTGGGCTTCCGTGGCGCATTTCCGACCTTGCGTTCTGAGTTCCTCACAAGAGAAAGAGCGTGGTCCCCATTTTATCTCCTCAGACCATCCAGGAAGTTGCCGGCTACGTACTCATCGCCCTCAACACAGTGGAGAAGATTCCTTTGGAAAACCTGCAGATCATCCGAGGAAATGTGCTCTATGAAAACACCCATGCCTTATCCGTCTTATCCAACTATGGCGCCAATAAAACCGGACTGCAGGAGCTTCCCCTGAGAAACTTACACGGTGAGGGGCCCCGGTGCGGGGAGGCTGTGGTTTCTCAGCAAACCTGTCACTTTTCTTAATGCCACTCGGAGAAGATTTCTGCTCATCAAATACAAATGCGTTGAGTGCTAGCCACGTGCAAGAGATAGTACGTGGAAGTTAAAGAAGATGGTCAGTGATGGGAGGGAAGGGAAGGTTTAAACCAGGTCCCACTTGTCCTATATTCCTGGGAAAGACCCAGAGGGTTCGCAAGACATGGCTATGGGTCTGGGAAATCGAGACTGGATGACCTGGGCTGGGGTCCAGACTCTCTGTGCCTTGGGAGTGAATAAACAGCCAGTCCTATTACCTGGACCTCAGGTATAAGGGACGTATGTTAAAAACCACCGCAACCTGAGACAGCTTTCAGAGTGATGCTGGTCACACAGAGCATGACTTAAGGACAGAGACGTCCAAGTTAAGGACGGAGAATGACGGTGTTGCAGAGTTGGAATTCCCGTGGTAGAACACTCGTGAGGGTCCTCCGAGTGGAAGCTAAGGAAGAGGACAGGAGAGACAGGAAGTTGGTTAACAAAGTTGAAGACAATGAGGAGCTTGCCCTCGCCATGTGGTGGGTGCAGTGCCACTCCTGTTCCCTCGGGGACTTCATGCCCGCTGCCTTCCTTCAACGCCGGTGCTTACGCTCCCCCTGGTCTTACCAGAAAGAAATGGTGGCAAAGTCGTCCTCCTCAGGTCCCAAATTCATGACAAAATGGCCAGGAGTGGCCACCAGAGTCTTTACCCTTCCCCTGTGCTCTGTAATTGTGATGGGAAGGGAGCCCACCAGGAGAGGGGGGATGACAGCAGAGGGTGAAAAACAGAGGGAGTCCCGGGGATGGTAGGAGCCTGGCAGACAGCAGGGCTGGGGTGAGGCTAGACGTCCAGACCTGTCCTCCGTGGCGGCGGGCACGGCCCTGTAGTCAGGCTCCCGGCTTTGGCCATCCTATAAAGCTGCCCTAAGACTTCCCACCCACCACTTTGGCTGCTCACAGCACCCACGCACATGGTCTGCGTTTATGCTACTAATTTGTGCTGTGTACACATTTTGCAAAATGGTATGTACGTTCAGCATGCCTCAGTTTGCCCGGCCGGCCTCACACTCTCCCGTGGTGACCGGCGGATGCGGTTAAGAGCGTGGACCCAGGAGCCAGACTGTCTGGGTTCCAGCCCTGGTCCCATCACTCCCCCAGCCAGATGCCCCTGGAGCGGGTTCTGTCTGTGTCTCAGCTTCCTCCTCTTTGGAAATGTGGGTAACAGTTGTAACACCCTTCCTAGGGGTGTGGGGAAAATGAAGGGAATTACTATGGAAAAAGCACTGAGGATTTGTTCCCTTTGCTGGTATTATTTCCATTGTTGGTATGGGCTTGTATACGTGCAGATTATTTCTTGTTATCAAATAACTACTTAATGTGAATTTTTCACTATTAATTAAGCACTGTTAATAATTAACTCAGTGCCCACCACAAAGAATAAAATCATTAAATATTGGAAGTAAAAATAAAAGAATGACGGTTCTCAGCCTTATGAGCTCTTTCTTGGCTAAGCTACCCAGCCAGGGGCACCCCAGTAGTCCAGTACCTTTGCTGCCTTCCTTTTACTTCTCACGATTACAGACTGTGGGTGCTGTGTAAGGCCCCACTGTGACCTTCCGTCGGACACTCTTCCTTGGCACCTGTCGTCCCCGTAGTCACAGCCACCTTGATGCCCCTACTCTGTGATTCCACGTCTGACCCCCTCAGAGATTCACCCTCACGGCTCTGGCCGCCTCCGCACTGGGTGTCCTCTCTTGATTGTCCTGCTGTCATCTCTGACTTGATAACCCGCGCTCCAGTTTGGCCCTTTCAGGTCTCCCAGCCTGCCTTGTGTGACTCTCTCCATCATCCTCTGGAGAGAACGCCCGCCCCGCCCGCCGACACGCATTAGCTACAGTGTTCTGGCCCCAGAAAGCCGGCTGTGCCCTCCCTTCCGTGGTCCACACTGTGCTCCTGTTTGCATTCTGGGAGATGAGCCGGCGGAGTACCTGGCCCTGTCCTGTGGCCTGCGTGGCCCATTAACCACGTGGCCTCTCTCTCCCCTTGCCCGGCAGCGCCTGGATGCACTGCATCCTTGCGGGCCCACAGCTGCGGTGTTGTGTGCTCAGAAGTCACTCAGTAACGGTCTCTGTCTGCTGTCCTAGAAGCCACACTCTCCCTCTGCTCACTCTTGCCCTTTTTTCATCATTCCAGGTGTTTCACGTTTATCATTTAGTCTTTCCTGCCATTTGCATTCCTGGCCTCTGCCATCTCTTCCTGGAACCAAGGGCCTCTTCTCAGCCCCCCCTCACTCCCCTGCCGCCTTTTCCGCTGCGGAGCTCCGGAGGCAGCTCCCCGCATCTCCCCCTGTCCCCGCCTTGCCGCCCCCCAGTGCGCACCTGCCACGCCCTCCATCCCATTTCCCCCACTGACGTCATCACACAGCTTCCCTCCTCCCCCAGTAGTTTGTTTTAGGGAGCCAGCTTAACTCGTCCATGGCGCTCTCACCCCCTCAGTGTGCAGCTGCCCGACCCCCGCCTGCCAGAGCCCTATGGGGAGTCTTGTTTCCCCGTGGGCGTTGTTTTAGCAAAACTCCAAATGTAAAGAGCTGCATGCGTACTTCGCGGAAGCTGACACGCTTGGCGGCGTGGTAACCGAGGCTCTCCCTCGCAGAAATCCTGCACGGCGCCGTGCGCTTCAGCAACAACCCGGTCCTCTGCCACGTGGACACCGTCCAGTGGCCGGACATCGTGGACGGCGATTTTATAAGCAATATGTCGATGGATTTCCAGAACCACGCAGGCAACTGTAAGTGTTCCCAAAGTCCCCTGTGCCTGTAGCTCCTACGGTGGGGGGGCAGGGGGACACACACACAGGGTTGTAGCATGTTGGCGTGGGGAGGGGTGACGGAAAGCAGATTAATCTAAACCAAAACTAACAAGTAAACAGTTGATCTGCCCGCTTGAGCGTGTATTCAAGACCCAGTGACGTCTGTTTCTCGTGGAGACAGCATGCCTGAGCCCCCGGCAGATCGCACACCCCACCCCTCCCCCGCACCATCCCGTGGGGGTGGGCAGCAGAGCCCTCCTATGGCCATTGAGAAGAGCCGTCTGTCCCGACCCCCAGGGGGGCGGGGGGCCCTCCCATCTTGCCTAGGCGAGATGAGCCAAACTTTTGTGTGCTTCCGACTGGCTGCTGAGCCTCGGAGCCTCGCCAAACCCTCCGGAAGCATATAAGGCTGACCTCTGGCTCCTACATGGAGCCCCAGGCCAAGTTAGTGCCCATGGTCCGGTCCCTGCCATTCATAGGCCAAGCGGCCCGTGCCAGGGGGGTGGGGGGGAGGGGGGAGGCGGGAGAGGGAGGGGGGTGGCAGGGGGCCAGGCTGTAGGTCAGGGCTGCAGCACTCGGCCCCTTGGCAGCGCTGTGTGGGAAACTCTGAAGACACATGCTTATGGTTACCAAGCTCAGCTTAGCTTCCCCCTTCCTGATCTCCCTGGTCTTTCAGTCCTTTAAAGCAAGAAGTCATCACCGTGTCCTGCTTCTCTGTTTCCCTGAACTGTGCGGTGCATGCACGTTTCTGTGTCAGGGTTTCTTTGTTGGTTTTTTGTTTGTTTGTTTATGTATTTTCTTAGGTCTCAAAGAATTTGAAGTGCCCGCGGATCTTCAGAATTGACTAGAACCCCTTTATTGTTACTGCACTGCATCTCATTTTCTTTCTTTGTCTATTGTATTGAAGTTCCCTTAATGTGAAATTCCCCAACCTGGACCATTTTTAAGGGTTCTGTTTGGTGGGAGTAGGAACATTCACGCCACGGCTCAGTCGTCACCACGGTCCATCTCCAGAACTCTTTGCATCTTGCAGAACTGAAACTCTGTCCCCATTAAACAGGAACACCGCCTCCTCTAGTCCCTGGCAACCACCATGCTTCTTCCTGTCTCTCCAAGTGTGACTGCCCTAGGGAGCTCACAGAAGAGGCGTCACATAGTCCTTGTCTTTTTGTGACTGGCATCTATCACTCAGCCAAATGTCCCCAGGTTTCCTCCATGTTGTAGCATGTGTCAGAATTTCCTACCTTTATATGGAAGAGGAGTAGCCCACTGTGTGAGTATCTGTGTGCACCTGCTGTGGGGCTAGTGTGGGTTTACCGTAGACTACATCAAGCAGCCCGGAGGGCACACCTGTCCTCATCACACCAAGACCATGGGAAAGACCCTGAGAGAAAATGTTGGGAAGGAAGGTTCTTGGAAGAACAAGAATCAAATATAATACAGCTACGAACAGCAAACTGATAAAGTATTGGCTTAAGAAGACATGTAAGAATAAACCAGAGACATGGAAGACAAAGACAGTAAGAGTAAGCCTCACTAAATTAAATGTCCATAAAGAAATGACAGTTCGGGGTGCCTGGCTGGCTCAGTCATTAAACATCTGCCGTAGGCTCAGGTCATGATCCCAGAGTCCTGGGATCCAGCCCCCACATCAGGCTCCCTGCTCTGAGAAGCCTGCTGCTCCCTCACTCACTCCCCCTGCTTGTGTTCCCTCTTTAGCTGTGTTTTTCTCTGTCAAATAAATAAAATCTTAAGAAATAAAGGAAAGGAGGGAGGTAGGGAAGGAAAGAAGGATTGAAGGAAGGAAGGAGAAAGAAAGAAAGAAAGGAAGAAAGAAAGAAAGAAAGAAAGAAAGAAAGAAAGAAAGAAAGAAAGAAAGAAAGAAGGAAGGAAAGGAGGTAGGAGGACATTTCAAGAAAATGAGGGAAGAATTTATTATTCTGGAACTAAATTGTTCCAGAGTGATTGAACTATTAAGGGGAAAATATCAAAGTGCCAGAGCTATAAGGATTTTTTTTAAAAAGAAAACTATTTACCTGCTACCTGCTTTCTCCTCATTAATTACCCGACCAGTGACAGGATTAGGAGCCCGCCACTCTCCTTGTGGTAAGGGAAACCAGGAAACCCTGCTCTTGCCTACAGCTTTTCAGGCCACACAAGCCTTTTGAGAACTTGTCTCATTTAATTTTTATCCAAGAAAATCTCATAAGGTGTTTTAAGTATTGCATGGACAATGGGTTTGAGTCACAGAGGGTATCCAGTGTGCCCCCAGGTGTGGTCATTGATGTCATTTGGAATCTGAAGTCAGAGTAGGTGAGTTTCCATACAGGGAAATTAAATCAGTCATCTACTCTCTACACCAATATCAATTCCAAATCATATTATATATAATAAGTTCCTGAATATATATGTAAGTGCTGGAAGGAAGCCAAGAGGCATATTTGTATTATCAAGTTGAAGGAAAGCCCAGATACCATACAAGAAAAATTCCATATGAAAAAACCTTAACGACAAACAGGAAAATATTGTACATCATCTGTTTGCCTTGGAAAGGGTTAATATTCTTGATAATATGACTGTATAAAGTAGTCTTAGGTATCCCAAGAAAAGGTGAACCTCCCAATAACAAAAAAAAATGGGCCAAAGACACGAGCAGTTTCTACCCCCCCAACACACACAAGATGACCAAGAAATAAAGTTAGATGTTTTTTGGTTTTTGAGGTTTTTTTAGATTTTATTGATTCATCTGACAAAGAGAAACACAGCCAGAGAGGGAACACAAGCAGGGGGAGTGAGAGAGGGAGAAGCAGGCCCTCCCCTGAGCAGGGAGCCTGATGCAGGGCTTGATCCCGGGACTCCAGGATCACGACCTGAGCCGAAGGCAGACGCTTGATGACTGAGCTACCTGGGCGCCCCCTTTTTTTTTTTTTTTAAGATTTTGTTTATATGACAGACAGAAAGATAGAGAGGGAACACAAGCAGGGGGAGTGAGACAGGAAGAAGTAGGCTTCCCATGGAGCAGGGAGCCCAATGAGGGGCTCGATCCCAGGACCCTGGGATCATGACCTGCGCTGAAGGTGAATGCTTAATGACTGAGCCAGCCAGGCACCCTGTAAAAAATATTATTTCTTACTGTAATTTTAAAAAGGTCAAAATAAAATAAAGAAGCATCATTTTTGCCTTTGTAAAAGATTGGGTTCCTTTTGAATTTTAGATACCTGGATCAGGAGAGGTGTGGAGAAGCAGAAATTTTCATCTTCTTGTGGGCATACATGCTAATAAAATATAGTCAGGGATAGAGTTTTAGCAATATGTATTCAAACTTTAAGTATGCACTCCTCATGTCTAGGAATACAAAGAAAAAAATAATAAGGAGAGACAAAAGTATAAGGATGTCGAAAAATATTTTTGTATAGGAACATTCCTTGCAGCCTTACCTATAATGAATTTTAGAAACAACTTACATATCTAAAAATAAGAGATTAGTTAAGTAAATTTTGGTATAGCCATGCCATTGAAAATCATGTCAGGTGGGCACCTGGGTGGCTCAGTCAGTTCAGCGTCTGCCGTGGGATACCTTCAGCGTCTAATCCCGGAGTCCTGGGATCAAGGCCCGCATCGGGCTCCTTGCTCAGCAGGGAGTCTGCTTCTCCTTCTCCCTCTGCCCCTCTAGGGCTCGTGCTCTCACTCTCTTTTGCTTCTGTCAAACAAATAAATAAAATCTTTTTTTAAAAAAAGAAAATCATGTTATATAAAAGGATATTTAAAGGCATGGAAAATAAATAGAAAGGAAGGAAGGAAGGAGAGAAGGAAGAAGGAAAGAAGGAAAAAAAAGGAAGGAAGGAAGGAAGGAAGGAAGGAAGGAAGGAAGGAAGGAAGGAAGGAAAAAATTGCCATAACACTTTATTAGCTTTTTTTAAGTTATGATACAAAGTATAGTGTGACATCAGTTCTTATATGTGCATATACTTGTATGTGTATATTGATTACCTCTGGATGATTCTCATTTCCTTTTTTGCTTTTTTTCTATTATCCGTATTTTATATAATTTGCCTGCATTTCCTTCTTTGTAACAGAGGGTTAATAATAGAATTTTAAGCAAACCTTGAGGTGTTTTCTCCGCTACAGGAAGATGCCATTAAGCATTCTCATTTTGAATGTTTTTGGTTTGCAAACCATTACATGTTTATAAGAGGATTTTGAGAAATACGAGGAAGTAGAGGGTAAAGAGAGAAAACAGCATATCACCATCCAGACACAAGCACTTTTCACACTTCCGTGTCCTGTGTTTTTTCCTCCCATCCTTGCCGTCTCTGTGTCTGTCCTTCTCTCCTTCACAGTGCACAGCCCACTCTGTGCATTTAGGGGTTGGCCTCACCATCTGTCGTGATTCCTGGAGAACAGCATCGCATTGCTGCCCTCCACCCCTGGGGTGATTGGAAGGATCGTCAGTCTCATGAAACGGGTGTCCTGGTTCCACAGTAACTTGGGAAATCATCAGCTCTTCCATTTAAAATCTAGATTCTACCAGGAATTAAATTCTTCCTGACCGTGGGAGACTTTGGGACACATAGGAACTCCTGTAGGTTCCTGTGTCTTTGCAGTGCAAGATACCTGCACAGCTGATCTTTTTTTAACAAACTTGGGCCGTCGACTTGTTCTCCTTACCTGTTGGGAGGGGCGGGGGGAGCGTCAGTCATCAGGTGTCTTATTGCTGGTAGAAACAAAGAGGTCAAAAACCCTTTGTAGCTGTAAATTGTAGTTGATCGCTGCAGAAATTGATTGATCAACATCAAATAGTCGCACACAGTAGGTCACAAGTCAATAACTAAAGTTTAGCTGGTCAGCAAGACGACGCACGCTGTGAATATTTGGCCGTCCCATGCCTCTCTCTTTCTTTGGGTCTACGGGTCTTTGCTTGCAGGACCCCCAGGTCCCCTAGGATCACTGACCCTCAGGTCACTCGGGACTGGCGTAAGTGAGGCTACCCAGCCCACCAGACTAGACACCCTTAGTGCTGCTGGAGGTGCTGGAAATTTCTCCAAGCCCAAACACATGTGGAAACTGGGCCATTTGAACCCCAATTTTCATGGCCCGTGACAAGTCAGTAATTACTCTCTGCCTCAGTTTCTGCAGCTGCAATGTAAATAAAAGCAGAACGTGGTTCATCTTTTTTGTTTGTTTTCCATGAAAGTCACTTTAGTCATGTTACTGGCAAACAGTCAAACGGAGGATTAGAAATGTGAAAGCTCTTCCTTGTTTCTAGAATGTTCCTTTGGTCAGGGGCTTGCCGCCGGCTTCTTATCTCTGGTTCTCTCCTTCTGAGATATGAATTTAACTATTACTTCTACATTTTAGGCCCAAAGTGTGATCCAAGCTGTCCCAATGGAAGTTGTTGGGGCCCGGGAAAGGAGAGTTGCCAGAAATGTGAGTCAGCAAGCGGGATTTCAGATGCGTGTGTGTCCGCTCTCCTCCCCTTACACGTGGCGGACTGTGTGTGTTTTCCCCTTGGGCACCGCAGAAGGTCAAATGTGGGCACTTACGGGAATGGCGTCCTTTGTCAGCTCTCCGTGCATGCGGCTAATCCGCTGTGGGCTCTCTTGGGCACTTCCTTCGGTCCTAAGTGAGGGTCGGCCACGTACTTACCAGCCCGTCTCTCTGAGCCGTGTGTGTGGCATATTTTCCTGGGAACAGGAGACTTGCCCATGTTACCTGAGTGTCACAAACACCTCTGGTTTTGTTTCCTTGGGGGCCCATCTACACAGAAGCAGGAATAATACTTTTCGGGGGGGGGGGTCTGCAGAAATCCTCACTAGGAGCATGGGTGGCCAAGGAATCTGGGGACATCCACCTTTGAAAGTTCACCATCTGCCCTTCGGTTTACTTGTGATGTGACTGTTTCATCCTTTTAAACACCACTTTCTGGCAGGCACTTTTGTTATTTGATGTGCTTTCCATATCACCCCAAATCTCGGTTTTAACTGGCGTGTAATTTTTTAGCAGGTCTAAAAGTCTAGACTTGACCTGGTTAGTTCTCCCAAGTGATTAAAAATCACTCAGAAAAAGACATGCGATAAAGAAAGGTCATGATTCAGTGTAATTTGGCAGAATGTCAAGGTTCGGGAACCGGAACGAGCCAGGGAATCACTGAATTCAGCGTTCTGTTCGCCTCTTCGCCTCCTGTTTGCAGGGGTTCTGCAGGGTCCCCAAGGGGTGGCCCTTCCGCCCTCCCTGGCTCTTCAGCTCACCGGTGACCTTTGCTCCTTTGCAGTGACCAAAATCATCTGTGCCCAGCAGTGTTCGGGGCGCTGCCGCGGCAGGTCCCCCAGCGACTGTTGTCACAACCAGTGTGCCGCCGGCTGCACGGGGCCCCGCGAGAGCGACTGCCTGGTAAGGCTGGCCCTGCCCCCCGCAGCAGACCGCCCCCCGGGGGGCTTCTCTGGCCAAGGCTGGGAGCGGCTTCCTGTGGGAGAAACCCCCTTGCCAGGGACAAAGCCTCCTCTGTTGTCCCGCCTTCGACACTTGCTTTGTGACTTCAGGCCAATTCTCTGGCCCCTCTGTGCCTCAGTTTCCTCGCCTGACCATGATGGGCAGGACGCCGCACCTGTTAGGCGGTCCGGATGACACGGTGTCCGTGACGTCCGTAACCGGGGTCCGGGTGTGGGACAGGCATGGGACATGCGTGCTAACGATGAGCTGCCTGTCCTTAGCGTTTTCGGTGGCCAGCAGCTCTGTTGTTCCATTTCCGTCTAAACCCGCAGAGCTGACACCAGAGGGTCCTAGCATACACACAGAGATGCTCAGCGATGTACCTAGAGTAGCACAGACTTGCGTGCGTGGCTGGAGCGCTTGTGACCCGGTCCCTCTGTTCATCCCAGCACAGCTCAGAGCCTCCTGCCCAACCCCACTCCAGGGAGTCTCGAAGCACTCGGTCTTGTCCCCATTACTGCAGAAAGCCCTAGCACAGACCTCCTTGCTCCGGTGGGCGGTGGGCACCACACAGAGGTGGCGTCCCCATTGTGCCCACCTTGGGTGTCCTAGAGACCCCAGGGTCAGCAGACAGGAGTCCTGAGCCTCAAGTGCCATGAGACCCTCGTGGGCGCCAGAGGAGGAGGCCCACCTAAGGTGGAATCCAGAACTCCCGTTGCAGGGAGGAGGAGATTTTTAAATTCCAGAGGCTGCATCTGGCCCCAGGGGTTTTGACTTGGTTCGTCTGGGCTGGAGGGGAGACAGCCTGTAGGTCCTCCGGCCGCCCCGTGTGTGATCTGGTCCCCTCTGCACAGTAGCCTTTCTCATGAAGGTTTTCTGCAGTTTGGCAATAAATCCTAAAACCTATCCTCAAGTGTTCTTTATAAGGGAAACCCAGGAAATTGAGTTTAAAACTAATTTCACTCTGTAGGGACCATTCCAGGATTGTAAATTAATAAAGGTGTGGGTTTTTATCATCATAATCCATAAGTTACCAAAGCTGGACAGTACCAGAAAAATCATACTCTTATGGTCTTTCCAGCTCTTCTGAAAGTACTTGGCTACTGGTTTTGGGGGGGTGGGGATTGGTTTTGCCCTAATCAAATCCTAGACATTTAGAACTATAACCTGAGCTTTCTGCCCAGAGTTGGAACAGTCCTGAGCAAACTCGGCCAGCTTGACGAGTGCATGTCGCCCTTCCCGTGACAGGTCTGCCGCAAGTTCCGGGATGAGGCCACGTGTAAGGACACCTGCCCGCCCCTCATGCTGTACAACCCCACCACCTACCAGATGGATGTCAACCCAGACGGGAAATACAGCTTTGGTGCCACCTGCGTGAAGAAATGCCCCCGTGAGTCCATCACGTGCAGAACTCCTTCATGTATCAGACATCTCTTTCCTGTCTGTCTCCTGCCGGCATCCTTGAGTCCCTTGTCTTGGGGAGTCTTTGGGTCCATATGTTGGCATCACTGTAGGGCAGGTGACCGAGTGCACGGGTGAGGGATCAGGCCACCGCCACAGGAGACACGTGATGGCTGGTACCCTGCTCACCAGCGCCTCTTCTCGAGTCCATGGGGGGTGGGGGGGGCAGGACAGGAAGCACACCCTGGGACCGAAGTCCAGCTGTAGGAGCCGAGAGTTTTCGGTTGTCTGTTCGGGCCATTTCACATTTAGCTCCTGTGCCCAGCAGGGATTGAAAAGATCTAAATTAGAGAGCATGTCAGAAGACCTGCCTTCTTTCGTGGTTAAAATTCTGGTGAAAACTGTGCCTCTTAAGGGAACTAAAACTTCAAAGGAGTCTCTTTGTGTGGTTTTGTTTTAATTGTTTTGGGTTGAGTTTTGCTTATTTGTATTTGCATTCAACAGGTGGCTATAATATTCAGGGAACTGAGAATAGGAATTACGTCCTCATAGAGAAAGTGTAGAGTTGTCTAATGAAAAGAGCATTAGAGACCAATCTTGATTTCTAGGAGGGGAGATTAAGAGAAAAACATTGGAAGCCCAGCTTATGAGGGGGAGATCTGCCCTAGCAGATTTGTGGGAATGAAAACTTTTAAATCCTGTACAGAAAAAATAACACATAAGTAGAACGAGACACCTTTGTAATGGAACTAACTAAAGTTTTTTTTTTTTAATTGCCCCAATTATGCCCTAATCTTTGAGAGAGGGCTTAACACGTAGAGTTTAAGAACCCACCGGAAACCAGAGCCTGAGAATAAAGAGACAATTTACAGTAAGAAAAATTACAAATGTCCCGTAAATGTGTATGAGGACATACTTGGGGAAGTCGAAACAGGAACACATAGCGCTCCAGAAACATACTGATATCTGTGTTAAGGTCAACACAGATAAATCACTTCAAAGTGAGGGGAGGCGCAGAAGACCACCACACTTGGCTCGATGCAGAACCAGCCGGTGGACCCCCCCAGCCAAGGGAGGGTGGGTGGGCTGGACACGACCATAGAAGGCAGCGTATTGGCCACAAGAACCAGCATCCCCGGATATGGAATGGTGGGCTGTGCTCAAGGTCACTGAATTTTAATAAATATTGAGGCTTAACCACGGGTCGTGAAGGTCGAGCTGACAGGAAAATGAGCTGCAGAGAGATGTTCCACACCTGGGAGCAGGCCCCATGTTCTGTCCGCCACATCTGTTTCCTGCCTGTGATGAAATACATTTCTCCATAGCATGGTTTGATAAGCTGTTAAAACTCTTGAACTTGATTCCCTTTCTGTGTGCAGCCTTTCATCCTTTGTCCTTAAAGTCAATAAAACCAGAGGCTTAGAGGTCCTTTTCATCAGCCCCTTTATAGGAGAACATGAGACAATTGTGTGAGGCCCAGAAACACCTGGTGCCGCTTTCGCCACTGTCCTTCCTTGTCTCCCCAGGCAACTATGTGGTGACAGACCACGGTTCGTGTGTCCGGGCCTGCAGTTCTGACAGCTACGAGGTAGAGGAGGATGGCGTCCGCAAGTGTAAAAAGTGTGAGGGGCCTTGCCGCAAAGGTAGGGAGCGTCTGGGGTGTCGGGACAAGGCTTCCCATTTGGTCGCGTCATACTGGGAAGAGATCTCAGCAAATCTCTTCCTTCAGGCTCAGAAATTTCCTTCCTTCATATCGTGCCCTGTTCTTGGAGGCTCCTCAGTGCCAATTTACTCCTACTTTCTTTTTTTTTTAAGATTTTATTTATTTATTTGACAGAGAGAAACACAGCGAGAGAGGGAACACAAGCAGGGGGAGTGAGAGGGGGAGAAGCAGGCTTCCCGCCGAGCAGGGAGCCCGATGCGGGGCTCGATCCCAGGTCTCCAGGATCATGACCTGAGCCGAAGGCAGTCACTTAACCAACTGAGCCACCCAGGCGCCCCTACTTATTCATATGCTTTTACTTTATCTTTTTTGTAAAAATTTCCAAACGCCCAGACATGTTGCAAGAGTAGTGCAGTGAACACCCATATGCCTTTCCCATAAACTCCCCACTTTTTAACGTTTGGTGGCATTGCTCTCACTGTCTTCATATCTGTGTCTGTGCGTGTGTGCGTATGTGGGTGTGTGCACGCACAGGTGTGGGTTTTTTCTGAATTAGAGGACAGCTACAGATACCGTAACGCCTCACCGTGACATTTGTCAGCATGTTTTCTTACAAATGGTGACATTCTCCTGAGTAATGAAAGAAAGGTGTTCACATCAGGATTACTGAACATCAGACCAGTAGTCGTCTAGTATAATTCCGACTTCCCCTTCCTGTCCCACTTTAAGTCACTTCTAGCTGCTTCTCCATCCATAACCCAATCAACCATCATGGGTTTCATGTAGATGTCCTGCCCCCATTATCTTCATTAATCAACGGCTGTGTCTCAGCCCCCTCCCCCACTTGCTTTTCTTCTCTCTTCCATGAGGAGCTATGAAGAGTCTAGCCCAGGTGTTTTGCACAGTGTCCCTCAGCTTGGCTTCATTGACTGTTTTCCCCCGTGGCCGCATTCAGGTTCCACGTTTGGGGCAGGACCGTATTGATAGGTCATGGTGATTTCCTCTCATTGTATCAAATCAGATGACGTAGATGCCATGTTATTTTATTACTGATGGTGACTGATAAGATTTCTTGGCGGGTATAAAAGAGTGATTTTCTATTTCTATTTTCCCATTTATTCATTGGCATTGTTTTTTTAAAAAATTAGTTCATATGTGAGGTCACAAAATCCTTCTTTATCCAATTTCTTGTAATCCTTTCCTGTCGTTCATTCGGGTACTTAATTGTCCCACATGTGACCAGTAGGAGCCTCTCCAGGTGGCTCCTATGTCCCTTTGACACATTCTGTGTCCCAGTCATGTCTTCTACTCAAAAGGTACTGTCTACATTCTTTTACTATGCTTCTTAACCTTAGTAGATCCTGGAAATCACTTCGGATAAGGTCATACAAATCTTCTTCATTCTTGTGTGGGCTCCCTTCTGCGGCTGTACCGTGATTTATTAGGTGGACCTCCCTTGAGGTGGCCAGACTGTTACTATTCTGCTAGTATAATAACACCCGAGTGAACAGCTGCCTACCGTGGTATCCACTTCAGGGGCCACTTTTCCTGGGAAGCCATCTGTCTTTTCAGTGGAAACTGATTGCTCCTCTCTTTGTCCCCATTCACATTTCACAAGTCCATGGGGCAGCCTCCCCTTCCTTCCTCCATGTCACTGAATCCTCCCGGCACCACTGGGAGGTCTGTGGTAATAGGTTCCCCATTCTACAGATGGGGACACCGAGTAAAGGAGAATCTAAAAGACTTGCCCAAGTTTCAGCAGCTAAGAATGGCAGTCAAGATTTGAAGTTCATGCAGTCTAGGTCCCAAGTCAGCCCCATGAGCTCATCTGCCAAGTCTGTGTCTTCCTGGTCTTGTAACTCCTGTGGGGTGCTGCCCCTGGTGGCGGAGCTTCCTTTGGCTTCCGGAAACTGTCTGGCACAGCAGACATAGGAAGAGGGAAACGAGAGTGCGGGGTAGTTCCTGGCCCAGGGGAAGGAGGAGAGAGAGGGTTGCTGTCAGCGTTGCCAAGCGGACTGATAGAATCAGAGATGGTTTGGGTTTTATTTTGCTGATTTTGTGTTCAACGGTTTGATTCTCCTATAATTATTATTTCCTCTTTTTCTATAATTCCCTATTTTCCTGTTCCCCAGTTCTGATCCCTTCGGGCCTAGGGCAGTACCCCTAGGTAAGGAAGGAGGTGCCAGGAATGTCTAGGGATGAATATGTAATCGGTCCCTGAATTTAGGATTTAAGTAACCCACCATCACTGTTCCACACAAGCAGAGAGAGAGAGAGCATGAATAGTCTCTCAGACACATGGAGTTCTCTGCCAGACCTGTGATTAAGTATCAAGTCCTCCTACGGCCACCTCATTCTCTGTGTGTGTTAGCTGCAGCACGGGAAGGCTGAATGGGCCATTGAACACAGGACTCCTTAGAGCACCTCCTCAGAACCACAGAGGACCCTGACCTATAGGGTGAGCCCTGAGACCCAGCACTGGCTGTTGGGACAGTCATGGCCACTGGAGTCAGCAATGGATGGTCTCCTTGCAAGCAACAAGGGATTCCCAGTGGAGCGCAGCACAGGGGGGTGGCACAGGGGGATGGGGGAACAGCAGGGCTTGACTGTATCTTCTAGAACCCCGGGGGGGAGGAAAGGAGAGGACCTTATCCTGAGCAATGAGATTTTCAGTGATTAGACTTCAAAGTGAAGATAAAGTCTGGAAGATAGGTACCAAAATTGCTCTTCAAATTCTAGAGGGGGAATTACAACAGATAAATGGACTGTGGGGCGGAGATGGCATTTGAGATGGAAATTTAGGAGAGGATGCAAATTAACAAAGGGGCTCAGAGTGTGGAAAAGGCTCTTCGAGACTGATGTAGCAACAGGACACAGATCAAAGCATTTGGTTCAAGTAAACACAGGGGAAGAAAAGCAGTTTATCTGATAAAAGTTATTACAGTATTCCCTATGATGTAATGCAAGACAGCCATTAAAAATCACGTTCGTGGATCATTTTAATAATATGAGGAACGGTCACAGCAGAATAAGTAAAACAAAACAAAAACTAAATAAGCTACATATCTGGTGTGACATAACCCTGGAGGGTAGCTGGAAGGGACACTTCTAAAAAAGGTCCCCTAGTGGAAACTGGTCATTTGGTCCCTTTATCCTACCTTTCAGCATTCTCAAATGAATACACCTCCCTCTTTTTAATAAAAACAATGCAGGCACACTGTTTCTTTAACGTAGACAACGAGCTGCAACCAGAGTTGGAAGATCGAAAGGAGTCAAGTTGTAGTCAGGGAGCGCCCTGCCGAGAGCCGGGCAGGGGCAGCCCCGGCGGGAGCAGCAGGGTCCCAGTGCCAGCGAGGGACGGTTAAGAGCAATGAGGCTAAGTCCAAAAGTGGAAAAATCATGAGGAGGAGAATAGAAGCCTGGTTGAGGGCAGCAACAGCCAGGAGGACGCCATCTCCTTCTCCAACCATCCTAAAGCCAAGCCCCACCCACGTCACGGGTGCGGTCGAGCCGCCATTGCTGTTGAATGAATGGATGATGGCGTGGCAGGGACGGGCTCGTGGCTGCAATTCTCTTCCCGCTCTCCTCTGCCTGGGGAACCGTAGCTCTTCTGCATTCAACATGTGTGAAGGGAATAAACATCTCCCTTATCTTTACAGTGTGTAATGGCATAGGCATTGGTGAATTTAAAGACACGCTTTCCATAAATGCTACAAATATTAAACACTTCAAAAATTGCACGGCAATCAGTGGAGATCTTCATATCCTGCCCGTAGCGTTTAGAGGGTAAGTAACAGGGGATGTTCCCGGAATAGAAAAACCCCAAATCCACTTCGTTCACGGGCAGACATTGTTCGTAACCATTCTGTTGCTTGTTTCAGTGACTCCTTCACGCGTACTCTACCTCTCGACCCAAAGGAACTGGATATACTAAAAACTGTAAAGGAGATAACAGGTGTGTGCGGCTAACATATCACACGAACATGAATGGGAAATGGGTGTTTTAGAGACAGAACTGGTAGCTGCATTTGCTTCTCTCTCAGCATCATAAAAACATTTCTTCTGAACTTCTACCATTAATGCCTAGTGAGTTCTTTGATAGTTTTCACGACTGCAATCTCCCCTGCATGTGAGGGGTGAACGCTTTAATCAAAGACTTGAGTCATCCCTGATTTTGTGTGAACACGTTTGACCCTCGTCTTCTCAGCCCTGGCCAGCCGTCCTGATGGCCCAGTGATGTTTGAGGGTGGAGGGAGACGGGCAGAACGCTGAGGGAACAGCACAGGTTCTCGCCCACACACTGGACCCCACGTGCCTGCCTTCGTCCCTAAAAAGGGAGTAATTGGACCTAAATAACAAGACTGCTTTGAGGATTGGAATTAAGTAAGGAAAATACGTGAAATTCCTTCTCTGTGGTAACAGCTCAAAACATGGCAGTTGCCATCAAGAGCAGAGGAGGTTTGATCATCAGATTCGGAGCGCAGCCTGGCTGTCAGGGCCTGGCACCGTGGGATGGCTGTGGGGGAAGCTGGCTGGTAGGAGACGCAGCAAAGGGTGGAACTCTGTAAGAGAGGCAGGCAGGGGACCCCCTGTTAAAGTGTGCCTTGGCTCGTATCAACCGTTGGGTGTATACTTGGTGTAGAATCAAATCAAATCTTCAGCTCTCCTGCTCATGTTACAGTCTCTGGAGAATCCGAAAATGTCTCCTAAAGAAGACATTTCTAAGTGGTGGGTGTCTGAGCCTTCCTTTTGCCTTTCTAGGGTTTCTGCTGATTCAGGCCTGGCCCGAAAACAGGACTGACCTCCATGCTTTCGAGAACCTAGAAATCATACGTGGAAGAACGAAACAACAGTAAGTTGACCGTACCCAAAGCCTGGCAGATTATTTTTTTATCTATTTTGAGAATAAGACCCCATGAAGAGCTTGAAATTAGACTTATACAGCTGTTATAAAGACCCTCCAGAGAGCTCCCACCATTGTTAACCTGTCACCTACACACGGTACGAGAGCAAAATGGCGGAATTCCCGTCAGTGCTGTGCTGTTGACTCCCAGCACCGGGCATCACTCAGTTTTCACCTGTTTGCCTGTGAGCACCATGTTGCACTTCTGTCACGTCTTCTCAGTCCCTTCCCATCTCTAATGGTCCCTTGTCTACTCTTACCGTTTGCGGCCTGGACCATTTTAGAAAGTACCGGTCCAACATTCTGTAGAATGGCTGATGTTTCCTCATGATTCGATTGAGGTTGTTCATTTTTGCAAGAAGAGCACTGGCGTGACATGTCCTTATGACCACGTCATATCAGAGGGAGCAGACAGACTTTTTAACATTAAGTGTTTTTTTATTCAGGATTGCCACTTTTCCAACTCTGACAGAAAAATACATATAAGCATCTTTAGTATGGTAAGAGTAATCATGAGTTTTGTGGTGAGGAAGAGTGTGAGAATCTCTTGGGCAAACCTGCCTTAGAAACAGTCTGATGCTGAGAAACATGACCCATTAATTGACCCTAAAACATGACATCATTTAATATTAAAGAACAGTACACGTAAAATATATATTGCTTTTTAAAAACCATCCTGGCTGTCCTTCTCTGGTGCCGACCGTGCAGCTAGCATTGCTTCCTGCAAAATCCCTTTGTTCTAAGTTCGCAAAAATACTTCTTTCGTCCAAGGTTCATGCAGAGCCAGGAGATTTAGATCAGTTTTCTTGGGTGATAGGCATGTACCACTTGGCTTCGTTTTAGGAATTTAAACAAAATTAAAATCACTTTTTTTTTCTTTTCACATGTAGTGAGGAGTGTAGAGGCACACAGGGCGGGGTGACCACCAGCTCCAGGTGTGGCTCACCAGGGGAGGGTGACTCCAGCTGTGCCCCGGGGTCTAGGCTTCGGTGGGTACATGTTGAGAGAGAATTTCTAAACGGTAGCGCTCCAGGTCTCCTCCACAGGGTTTCTCACTTTCCTCAGGATCCAGGTGGTGGGAAGGGAGGAGGAGGATGGTGTCGGGAGAGAAAGAGAAACGAGGAGAGGAGGAATCTCCAAATTAAAGTGCTGTCGTCTTATGCCTGATGTGCTGTTGCCACTGGGCCATTCCCTGTGCTTGTGTCCAGCGAGCTTCCTAGAAATGCAGATCTCTTTCCTGTGGTTTCCGTCATTTGCAGACAACGACCAAGCTCAAGATGTCCAAGGCCTTCTGCCCTCTGGCCTCTTCCCCCCTCCCCAGACTCCTTGCCCAGGCCTCCCCACTTCCGGGTTTCTGCTTCAGCAGAAGCTCTTGGTTCTCAGCGCCCATCAGCTGCCGTCTTACCTTCCTGTTCTTCCTGGTGGTTCAAGACTCCCCTCCCTTCAGCATGAATTGCTTTCATCCAGTCACTTGGTGAAACCCTATCGGTAGCCATATAGAGTTCCAACACAGAGTGGGGTGGTTCAAATGTCTGTTCAATAAATGGATGGATGGGTAAATGAATCCGTGCATCAGTAGATGATTGGATAGGTTGATGAGTGGCTGGCTGGCTGGCTGGATGAATCCAGAATCCATGGATGGATGAATACAAGTGTGGGTAGATGAATGGTTGGGTAGGTGGATGGATGAGTGGATGGGTGTGTATTGTGACTGTGAATCACATTCACAATGTGAATCCATGCGTGTGATTCCATGGATCAATAAGGAAATGAGTGGGTAGATGGATGGAGGGTGGATGTGTGGATGCATAGTGAGTAGATAGATGGGTGGTTGGATAGACAAACAGAGAGGTGGAAGGATGGATGGATGGACGTGTTCATGTATAGATAAGTAGATGGACAAGTGGATGGGTAGATGAGTGGGTGGGTGGAGGAAGAAATGAACTTGCGATTTTTTTTAAGGATATTTGGATATTTGAGAGGTTAGAACATGCTTTCAATTCCCAGCCCCCCCCAAAGGCAGTAAATACAGTAATGACATTAACATTAATAACCCCCCCCCGCCACCGTATGCCACTGGAGTTAAAATACTAAGTGAACGAAGAACCAGCTTTTCTCTAGAGTTGCTTAAAAAATCTCTTGTAATTTTCAAAAGTTGTAATAAAGACATTCTACAGCATGACTTAGTCACTGAGAGGCAGTTTGTAGTAAGCGTATGGTGATCCAGAAAATAAAGTTGTTAGTGAGATAATTTTTTCATGATTTTTTATAATGTTGTGTTTCTTTCTCCACTGTAGTGGTCAGTTTTCTCTTGCAGTCGTCGGCCTGAACATAACATCGTTGGGCTTACGCTCCCTCAAGGAGATAAGTGATGGGGATGTGATCATCTCAGGAAACCAAAAATTGTGCTATGCAAATACAATAAACTGGAAAAAACTATTTGGGACTTCAAGTCAGAAAACCAAAATTATAAACAACAAAGATGAAAAAGGCTGCAGTAAGTAATCACTCTGGCTGATTGTGGGGATGGTTCACTTGGGTCATTTATTTTAATTTAGAATATTCTCAAACATTTCAATTACATTTTTCACTCCTAAAGAAGCAGATTAAAAGAAACCTGTATATTCCTAATTTGTGAAGTTATCATATGAAATTCCTTGGAATTGTTTCCAGTTGACTCCCATTTCATAGGGTGAATTTGCCTTGAGGTTTGCGCTATCGATTATTTGTAATTTATAGAACTAAATTTTGTTATTAATTATTTTACCTGCTAGCCATCGGTTTCCCCCTGCTCGTTTCAGCTTCCGACAGCTGTAGCTAGCGACACACGCATGCGCGCGCACATCCTGGAAAAGGGAACGTGGCCTCTAGAAGGTCATTTGGTGTCACTGCTTTTTTCAGCACCCCCCCATACACACACATGCCCACGTAGCTGAAGGTCACAGAGAACCCAGCACCTCATGCACAGGGCAGTTGTATGTGGCCCGTCTAGTCACTGTACCGTAGGTGACCCCCTGTGGCTCACTCTGTCTTCCCAGAGGCCATTGGCCACGTCTGCCACCCCTTATGCTCACCAGAGGGCTGCTGGGGCCCGGAGCCGAAAGACTGTGTGTCCTGCCGAAACGTCAGCCGCGGCAAGGAGTGCGTGGAGAAGTGCAATGTTCTGGAGGGGTAAGGTTATGTTTTACCCCCTTTGTTTGATAAAAGATAAGGAGATTGTTTTTTTTATCGGTTTACAGTTATTCCCATGGATCCTGTTTTCTTTTTTTGTTTGTTTATTTGTTGATAGCTGTTAATCACAAAAGGGAATGAAAACTTTCTTCCTGACTTAATCCAATCCAACAATTTATAGAGTCTCTGTTTTGGAACTCTCCGTTATTTTTCTAAGCCACACAAAGTTCCCAAGACAGATGGAAAAGTCCTGAGTGGTTCATGTGGCCAAGACCACAGTCATTGAGACTTTCCTTTGCGAGACACTCTCCCTGGTGTGTCAGAATAGATTAATAAAAATTACGTTTCCCAGTTAATTTTTTGTTTTATGTTCAAGAAATACTAAACTGTGCGTATAACTTTAAATGTAACTGTGGACAAAGAAACAACCACATGACCGTTCTTGAATTTATTTGCAGTCAATAAAAAGAAAGTACAGTCTGTTGATTCCCTGGGAATCTTGAGATTGGTTCAAAGCTTTGTCCTCAAATAATGACTAAAAATAAATTAATAAGAAAGTACAGTTGAAGGATAGAGGCAGAGGCTTTTTTTTTTTTAAATTTAGAGAAAAGGGGAAATTTTGTGAGAGAGAAGGAGCCCTAGGGCTCATAGTCGACTACAGGACACCTCCCTCCTGGGGGCACTCTCAGGGTTTGAGCTACAGCACAGATCCGGGGATATTCAGGAGCAAGATGACAAGACCAAGAGCACTTCTGTAGGTTCCCTTTAGTCGATAGGCTCAGTAACCCAACACAGTACTTTGGATAATTGGCAGTGTTGTCCACATCTTTTTTCTTTTTTAAGATTTAATTTATTCGACAGACAGAAACACAGAGAGGGAACACAAGCAGGGGGCGTGAGAGAGGGAGAAGCAGGCTTCCTGCCCAGCAGGGAGCCCGACGCGGGGTTCGATTTCGGGACTCTGGGATCATGACCTGAGGCACCCCTCCACATCTTTTTAAAGAAAGAAGGAATTGGGGCCCCTGGGTGGTTCAGCCGGTTAGCATCTGCCTTCGGCTCAGGCCATGATCCCCCGGGGTCCTGGGATCGAGTTCTGCATTAGACTCCCTGCTCATTGGGCAACCCCTTCTCCCACCCACGCCCCCCCACCACTTGTGCTTGCTCTCTCAAATAAACAATAAAATCTTTTTAAAAAGGGGGGGAGAGAGAAGGAATTAAAATAACCATGTTGATGGTGCCTGCTGTTAAAGAACACCGGTGTTCGGTGGCCCGTACTCAGTCTGCAAGTGTCTCCTCCCGCAGGCATTGCAGTTAGAGAAGAATGGAAGAAAAACACCAACTGGGCATATTGGGTTTAATCGATGACATAAGGGAGAACTTTCAGAACATGTTGTGAGGTATAAACACTCTTTGTTCACTGGAGTGAAGACCTCTAGTTAATTACCAGGCAGCTTTCAGCCTTAACAGCTGTCGCAACTATACTGTCTTTTCTTTTTTAAAAATATTTTTTATTTATTTGACAGCGAGAAACACAGCGAGAGAGGGAACACAAGCAGAGGGACTGAGACAGGGAGAAGCAGGCTTCCCGCTGAGCAGGGAGCCTGATGCAGGGCTCGATCCTGGGTCTCCGGGATCATGACCTGAGCGAAAGGCAGACGCTTAAGGACTGAGCCATCCAGGCGCCCCCTATTTTGTCTTTTCAATCAAACATGGTCTTCTTGCTTAACATTGATCTAATTTTAGTATATGTGCTGCCAAAGCGAGCACGCTTGACATTGATCTAGACATCTTTGAAGAATGGCGAAACTCTTACAAGGCTACTTTTCCACACCTGTGTTCCACACGTAATGGTTTTTTAGTAATAACCATTGAGTAAGTTCTACCATCTCTCCTTCCTTTTCCTGTACATTACGCTATAGTTAATCATTTCTTTCCAGCTTACTTTAAATATCCATGAATCTGATATTGGGGAAGAGGTCACCTCTAAAGGACTGTTACCTTTTTCATGTGTTGGCTTGTTTGCCTCAGAGACAAAAACTGTGCCTTGTAGAAAAATACAGGGGAGATGTTTGGATTATAAATGAAACTTGTGTCTTTGTTGAGAGGGAAGATGATCATGGATTCCATTAATACATCAGTCTACAATATTACAATATACTCCTGCTTCCCAATGTTTACATGTTGACCTACATTTTTTTTTTTTTTTTTTTGCTTAGCTAGGAAAGGGGATTTGTATCACCTGAGATTTCAGATTGGTTAACTCAGATGCTTGTAACCACCCAGTATTTCAAGGCAGGATGGCTAGAGACAGTACTGATCAGTTGCCTTTCTTCTCTCAGAGAGCCAAGGGAGTTTGTGGAGAATTCCGAGTGCATCCAGTGCCATCCCGAATGCCTGCCCCAAGCCATGAACGTAACCTGCACAGGACGGGTGAGGAGCGCACTGGGTGTTATTCCCTCAGACACCCTGGGGAGGAGGCTTCTCAGCAGCAGAAACCCAACAGTGAGCCAGCATCACTCTGCAGCCGCCAGAGGCAGCCCTCCAAGCCCAGACAGGGGTCCTGTGACCTCATAGGCTGTGGTTGAGTTGACGTCGTCACACAACCTGTCTTGCAGGAGCACTGCCCTTCCCTGTCCAACACCCCCAAACAAGTTTAATAATATCGACTCTTTCACCAAAAGGAGGCCTGTGCGAGACTGGGTACATTGTTAGCCACTTGTCACATTTCTGACGTCTGTTGTCATTGCTTCATCATTTTAATCAAACGTCATCAAATTCTTATTTAACATCAGTTCACAGTTAAAGCATTTTTTTATTTTCTGTAAATCTTCATCTTTTTTTATTATGTTCAATTAGCCAACATATAATGCATCGCTAGTTTTGTTTTTTTTTTTTTAAGATTTTATTTATTTATTTGACAGAGAGAAACACAGCCAGAGAGGGAACACAAGCAGGGGGAGTGAGAGAGGGAGAAGCAGGCTTCCCGCCAAGCAGGGAGCCCGATGTGGGGCTCGATCCAGGTCTCTGGGATCATGACCTGAGCCGAAGGCAGTTGCCACCCAGGCGCCCCACATCATTAGTTTTTGATGGAGTGTTCAACGATTCATTAGTTGTGTATAACACCCAGTGCTCATCACATTACATGCCCTTCTTAACGCCTATCACCCATCCCCCACCCCTCTCCCTTCTGTAAGCCTCAGTTTATTTCCCGGAGTCAGCGTCCTTCATGGTTTGTCTCCTTCTCTGATTTCCTCCCATTCAGTTTTCCCTCCCTTCCCCTGTGGTCCTCGGCACTATTCCCTACGTTCCACATACAAGTGAAACCATATGGTAATTGTCTTTCTCTGACTGACTTTTTTCACTTAGCATAATCCTCTCCAGTTCCATCCCCTTTGATGTAAATGAGAGGTATTCATCCTTTTTGATGTCTGAATAATATCCCATTGTATCTATGGACCACATCTTCTTTAAGCATCCATCTGGTGAGGGGCATCTCGGCTCCTTCCAGAACTTGGCTGTTGTGGACGTTGCTTGCTATGAACTTTGGGGTTCAGGTGCCCCTTCTTTTCACTACGTCTATATCTTTGGGGTAAATACCCAGTAGTACAATTGCAGGGTCATAGGGTAGCTCTGTTTTTCATATCTTGAGGAACCTCCGTACTGTTTTTCAGAGTGGCTGCACCAGCTTGCATTCCCCCAACAGTATAAGAGGGTTTCCCCTTCTCCACATCCTCACCAACATTTGTTGTTTTCTGGCTTCTTGATTTTTGCCATTCTAACTGGTGTAAGGTGGTATCTCATTGTGGTTTTGATTTGTATTTCCCTGATGCCAACTGATGCTGAACATTTTTCATGTGTCTGTTAGCCTTTTGTATATCTTCTTTGGAGAAGTGTCTGTTCATGTCTTCTGCCCATTTCTTGACTGGATTCTTTATTTCTTGAGTGTTGAATTTGAGGAGGTTAAAGAAACACTAGCAAAATCCCCAAAATCTGTGGTTTTTTTTATCTATATGATATTTTAAATGATATAAGTGATTATTCAGGTCCCTCATCACACCAAGGTCTTGGTTGTTGTTCGTTCTTAATATTACTTATAAGGACATCGGTGTAGATTTGAGCTTCAACAGCCATACCTAAAGCTACTAATTGAGAGCATTTTTCAGAGGTTCTCTCTGAATTGGGCAGAAGGCTGTGTTTCAATGCGACAGGTTACAAAATGAGCCATTGGTTTATAAGGTCACATGGTGTTAGGGTGATTTTCATCATTGAGATAAATCAGTTGGTGATACTGGCTTTAGTCATCTGATTGTTCTGGGTCTGTGAACACTCAGTCTTTGGACACAATGGAGACATCAGAGAACTTCACCAACAGACACATCCCTCCCTTCCCGTTTTATTGCCGTCCCTTTGTGAAGTGGCGGGTAGCGCCCGAACCATCCCAGTGCTTTCATTTCTGAGTTTTCCAAGGACACTCTGAGTTTGACTAACAGGACTTTAGCACAGTCCATGGTTCATTGTGTCGCCACCTTGTCGTCCCTGGAGAAACACAGATGTAGGCCTAATTTGCCTCAGCAGTTCTGGCTTCCCACAGAGCCTCCCTTTAAATCCAAACGTGTTTCGCAAGAAAGTCCACCTGAGCAATAAAGACGTACTCAGAGACTAATTAGAATGTTTTGACAAAGAAGGATGCCCATAATCTGATAAGCAAAATGTAATGAAGTGGTTAGCAGAGTTATATATGAAATGCCTTTAAAGTAGGGAAGACTTTATAGTGGTAACAGCGGTCCTATCACGCGATGGCTTTCCCAGACAAGCCTGTCATTTTTCTACTGGAGGAAGTTCTGTTATTATTTGGTTGTTTTCACAGTAAGTATTGTAAGTAACAAGTTACTTCGGTTTCGAAAGCAAAAGCAATGTATATAGAGAGGCCTTTCTCCGTCTTGGCAGGGGCCGGACAGCTGCGTCAAATGTGCCCACTACATCGATGGCCCGCACTGCGTCAGGACCTGCCCGGCTGGCATCATGGGAGAGAACAGCACCCTGGTCTGGAAGTTTGCAGACTCCAGTCGCGTGTGCCACCTGTGTCATTCCAACTGTACCTATGGGTGAGTGAGAGTGCATCAGGGAATGATGCCAGACAGAAGTGGACAGGAGTGTTTCCTGTTCTAATTACATGTGACCAAAAAAGAATGAGTGAGTGGAGGACAGGGCGCAATTTTTCTGATGCAATTAAAGGGTAGTATGAGATGGCCTCTTTCACTCTGTATTCGGCAATCATTTTTGCAAATCAGCTTTGCCGAAGACCTCTTCATCTTGCTACTCAAATCTACCCTCATCCGACCCCTGGCCCGGTCATTTCCTTACCAGTCACCTCTTCACATGTAAACTGACCTTTCTTTCCCTTTGAGCTACTCATGTGTCCGCAGCTTCTTCACCTGGGAGCCCCTGCAGTTTCGCTACGGCTTCAGAGGCTGCAAAAATCCCTGCATGGGGTCCCAAATTTATAACTTCCATTTGCACTCACTTTGCATAGTGTTCCCCCTCGGGTGCTGCCAGGCGTAGTGGGGGAGAAAAAGCGAGTGAGCAGAGACATTTTGAGTAGGGTGTGGGTTTATCAGTGGACAGTCCTTAGTAATGCCTTCTGTCTTTGACTTTTGGTTTCCCTTAGAGATTATAGAGTGTGTATCCCACGGCCTGAAAAGACGTGTGTGTGTGTGTGTGTGTGAGAGAGAGAGAGAGAGAGAGAGAGAGAGAGAGAGATGTGGGGAGGAAGGCCCAAAGGCACTGCAGGGAGAGGAGCAGGACAGCATGGAAATGGGGACTGAACAGACCCTCCCCTCCGAGAAAGTATACAGATCCCAGACTTTGGCTAAGATAAGAAATGGGGTGCTCGAAGGCACCCCCATCCTGTTCACCAATTTGAAATGTAGTCCTTCATCTTTTCCCAGGCCATGAAATGGTATAGTCTCCCCCACCTCCTTTTTCAAACTGAAATATAGCTGACACACAATGGTATATTCGATTTAGGTGTACAACGTGGTGATTCGAAAACACTACTCATTATGCAGGCCTCCCCACGAAAAGCATAGTCACCGCCTGTTACCAGCCCAAATTATTACGTTATTGACTATTTTTCTATGCTGTAGTCTCTACCCAGTGACTTGGGTTACAAGTCATTATGTTACAACTGGAAGTTTGTAGCTCGTAACCCCTCGACCCATCTGGTCCATCCCCCTCACCCCCTTCCCTCTGGTAAGCACAGGTTTGTTCTCTGTATTTATGAGTTTATTTCTGTCGGTGGTTGTTTGTTTGTTTTGGTTTTTTAGATCCTATATATAGATGAAATTTTACGCTATGTGTCCTTCTGTCTGACTCATTTCAGTTAGCCTCATGCTGTCGGTCCATCCGTGCTCCACAGCATGAGTTGTTTTTTCCGTGTAATTAGAATATTTTGCTTTCCTACTGGTGTTTGTGTTGGCAGATGCTCTCTTCTTCCGAGCCAGTGTATTCTGCCTTTTTACATCATCCTGTAATCGGGATGAGGGATGGTGGCCTCCCCCACGAGACTGGGAGCCCAGCCGCTCAGGAGTCATGGGAGATCGGTGCTGTCTCTGCCACACGGGACAGATTTCAGTCTTCCGGGAGGGGGTGAGGCCACCTCCGCCCCTCGCCCCTGGCTTTCTGGGTCTGAAATCATCACTGCCATTTCCCTGCCACTGAGACTTGTCTTCACTCATCTGATCCTCCCCACCTGCTCCTCAATCAGTATGGCTGTAGTCGTGGGCCCCCCTCTCACTCCCCGGCCCGTACTGGCATCCTAGAGCCAGATGTGAGACGACTGTGCCGAGGTCACGAAGTGTGCATGAGAGCATCTCAGTAACAAAGGCCGGAAGCTTTCTGCTTTGCTCAATGCTAGAATAGTCCCTGTCACAGAGTACGCACTCCAGAATACTTGCTGAGAGAATGAACCAGTGAATAAATGCAAAGTAGATAAAGGATTAACCACCGCTGAAAAACTGGGATTCTTGGTGATCTTAATGATCTGAGAGTAATCTAAATATGTTGCCTTATGACTTAATTAAACACTTGGTAACGATCACCTGGGTGGCTCCGTGGGTTAAGCATCTGGCTCGGGCTCGGGTCATGATCCCAGGGTCCTGGGATCGAGCCCCACATGCTTCTCCCTCTCCTTCTTCCCCTCCCCCCTGCTCAGAAGCTCTCTTTCTCACTCTCACTCTACACACTCACTCTCAAATAAGTAAATGTGCAAAAAAAGGAAAAACTCTCTCAGACAAGATACTGAAAAAGTACAACAATTAGAATGTGCGTTTTTCTCTCAATTCCTACAGCTGTGCTGGTCCGGGTCTGGAAGGCTGTGCAGATGGGTGAGTGTTACAGCCCTCTGCGTTGGCGGGTTCTTCTCTGGGCAGCATGGCGTCCCTAGCAGGGAGCACCCTGCTGATTGCCCCACCTCTCCCCTGCCCACTTGGTTGGTGTGTCCAGGGGAGGGGACATGGGGCGGGTGCCGCTAGTGCTCAGTGCCCAGTGCTTCCCCTCGCACGGAGCCTGTCTCTGACTTCTTTGGTTACACCAGTTTTCTCGGATCCTTCTCCTACGCTTCTCTTCTCTTCGTCCATGCTGACCCAGTGGGCCCTGTCGCAGACCTTCATGCCTGATGAAAGAGCTCCAGCTTGGGGGGATTTTCTCCCCTGACAAACCTTTTCTAAACAATGACTTCCTTTAGCGTTTCAAATCAGATTCATTTGCCTTCATTGCTTAAAATGCTGCACTAAGAAAAGCAGAATTGGGAATTCCCGGTCAGACTCATCAGGAGAGAGTGTGGTATTGCCAGTTAATGATGTCTAGCAAGGAATGGGAAGTACACATAGGGCATTCCTCTGCATTCCTAGCTCGCCCAACACTAACCAAACTTCCAGGCACCTCTCCCACTTCTAGTAACGTCTACACAGTCCCTCTTCAACAACCTGCCCTCCATGTCAGCTGACTCTTCTGCCCCAGAATTAGCCATGATGATAAATCCCACCTACTGTCAAGGGAGACATGAAAGATGAGTAAGGCAGTTTCTCAGAGATAAAGGTTTCCTTTCATCCCTTCCTCTTGGCTGAGCCTACATCAGCAAAATTTGGCCTGTCTTCACACTCAATCAGTACCTTCATAATGAGGTTTTGCATCAAAGCCCCACCTTGAAACTAGTCAGTGACCTTTCATTGTTATATTAATTTTTTTATTTTTTGATTTATTTTTATTTTTTCATTACTTACTTTATTTTTTCTTTTTCTTTTGTATTGTTATTTTTTATTTTATTTTCTTAATATTTTTTCACTGAACTCTTTTATTTTTTCTTCTCTTTTCATTCACTTACCCTTACTACAGCTCCCCATGGAACACATACTCTGTACTAAGTTATTCTTTATATCATCCTAGTGTTCCTTTCAATATAGTCAAAACTCATTAATGCATTAGTTGGGGAGAAGGCATAATGGAGGAGACAAGTTTTGCACTCGCCAAGGAGAAAGGGTTGTAAATACCATTGTCATGGAGCACCTTCGACCCACTTACAAGAAATCTATTAAAAACGTGGGAATATTTATGTGCTAGTGATACTAATTAACCTGTGACATCCTTTAACATTTCTTCCCAAAAATATGAAGTCTGCCAGAAGCTCGATGGGGACGGACACATGAGAATGATAATTTTATAAAGACCCTAAATTCAGAACCCACACATTCAGATTGCTCTCTCCCCCCAGTGAACTCCAGGATCTTCGTTTGGAGTTTCTGCTGTCCCTGAAGTCAAGCACACCCGCGGTGGGAAGGAGTGTGCAGAGTGGTGGGCCGGTACGCGGTGACGTCACTCATTTATGAAAGTGATGCTTGTTACGGCGAGATCCTATCACTCTATAACCCCCCCGAGCTTGTTCATAAAGCCTTCCTCGGGGCTGCAGCCCCATCTTGAAAGCCAAGCACCCTTCCAAGAGGCTCAACGTTACGGAGAGGGCGCCTCTGCCCCGGCGAGCCAGGAGGCCACAAGCACGTTTTACGCAGTGGCGGTCTCAGCTTCAAACGAATGCAGAGACTCTAGGGATAAATGCAAATTCGTGTGAAAAGTGTTATGGAAGTCTGAGTGACTTTTTGAATTATGTCGTTTCTTAGCCAGCATATTAAAATATAATTGTCCTATGGAGATACCCAGATGATACCTTAATTTACAAAAAAATTTTTAAAAGCTGGGAGGGAGGGACTTCGAATGCTCAAGAAAGTGGAAACGCTACCCTAGAAACTCTTTGCATTCTTTCCTCTCTTTAGAAGCCATGTGGTATCTGCTTTCTGAGATACTGTTGAATGATGTCAAAGTGTCAAGAAATGCAACAAACCCTAAAATGTCAGTGTGATGAGATCTGTTGGCAAGCCTCACTTCCCATGTCTCCCTCTCATTGCAGGCCCAGGATCCCATCCATTGCCACCGGGATTGTGGGCGGCCTCCTCTTGGTGGTGGTGGTGGCCCTTGGGGTGGCCCTCTTTCTGCGCCGGCGCCATATCATCCGGAAGCGCACCCTTCGTCGACTGCTGCAGGAAAGAGAGGTGAGTGGGTGCCCAGGCCCGCACACCCCACCCATGCCCCTCTCC
This sequence comes from Spilogale gracilis, assembly GCA_004023965.1. NCBI lineage: Eukaryota > Metazoa > Chordata > Mammalia > Carnivora > Mephitidae > Spilogale > Spilogale gracilis. The sequence goes on from PITA01001305.1 coordinate 166,372, forward strand.
CCGGCTCCCTGGATAGGAACGGGGGCCCTCCTGCCACCTCTTGGCATTCAAGAGTTTGTATTTTAAATATGTATTTGTATTATTATGTTTTATTTCTGATCATAGAAAAATGAGAAAGAATCTCTGACTGTCCCATTAGAAACAAGTAGGCACATTTTGGTACGGCTCTGGAATGAAATAAGTCTCACCACGTGGCTACAGAGCCAAGGGGGGGGTCCCGTGTAACATACAGCGCGTCTATGTCCACGCAAGGGCTTGCGAATAGACGTCGGTTCCTGTGAGGGCACGTGGTTCAGAGTTACTGTGGAAAACCCCGTTGTCTACACGGGGCTGTTACTTACTTGTGACTCACTTGAATGGGTCTTTAGCCCACACCCTCGTGTCCCACAGGGCATCAGAAGCCAGAGTCCCTGGGAGGAGAGACCCCCAGCAGCTCATAGCGTACGGGCACTTGCGTGTTAGGATGCCCAACAGGCCACCAGAATGACCACCCCTCTAAAAAGTTTCCTCACCCAGATTCTCTCAACCCAGCTAACTGGCTGGAAAGAGAAATCGCGATTTATAGAAATGGAGCTGTGTGGCAGGAGTCCCTCGGTCAGCGTGTCTCTCGTGAAGTTCTTTCCAGTGAGCGTGGCAGGTGCCTTGGCCTGAAGCCCACCCACACGGGGCCGGGTCTGGGCCTGGCCAACACCCGCCTCCCCCCCGGACCCGGGTGTTGAGGTTGCGGCTCTTGTTCCTTGTCTCTCACAGCTCGTGGAGCCTCTGACGCCCAGCGGAGAAGCTCCCAACCAAGCTCTCTTGAGGATCTTAAAGGAAACAGAATTCAAAAAGATCAAGGTGCTGGGTTCTGGAGCATTCGGTACGGTGTACAAGGTGAGGCCACCAGGGCACCAGGACTTCTGGGGATGCGGGCTGCTGGGCAAACCCAGGGACCAGTGTGGGCTGTCTTCTCTTTATCAGCTTCATCTGCTCTTTACGGTTTGGGAGATTCCAGTGTCTTCCCCAAGTTCTCAAGACAGAATCTTGTGTAATCATGGTGACAGATGTCTTGTGGGCGTCATATACAGGCGTCAAAGGTTTCCTAAGCGACAGCGGTGACTTTGTAAACGGCTGGGAGGCCTCCCTATCGCTGTGTGACCACATCCAAACAAAGCCCAGGTCAAAACAGCTCCTCTTATTCGTGTTTTCTGGATCTTATCACATCACGTCTGATTTCGGTGCAGCCAACACCCAGTATCACAGAATTCTGGACAAAATGATCCAGTCTGGTGGAACTGGCACAGGCTTGGGGTTTCTATCTGTCGACTCTGATCCATGGAGCGTGATAGCGAAAGAGCTCAGAGCGGAACTCAAGGTCCCTCACCCCTTGGGGCGGTGCCACTGGTAACATCCGTCTATCTCACGAGTGAGCATATCGCACGGTGTGACAATTGTCAGTTAATGTCCTTTCTCTCCCTCCCATACAGGGACTGTGGATCCCAGAAGGTGAGAAAGTTAAAATTCCCGTGGCCATCAAGGAATTAAGAGAAGCCACATCTCCGAAAGCCAACAAGGAAATTCTTGATGTAAGTTTCTCCGTTGCTCTCTCCATGTCCGCAGGCCTGGACGTCAGAAGCCACATGTCCTGGTGTCTAGCAGCACACGTCCCTATCTTGGACTTTTTTTCATCACCACTTTCTAAATGGTCACTTTCCGTGTCTCTTTTCTTTCTAGCTGCACTTGCTAGAATTCCCTCTTAGGGCTTCTCCGTTAGTGAAGACTCCCATCTTCCACTCTACTCTCTCTCTCTCTCTCTCCCAAAAGAAGAGAAACTCACAATTGTCGGATGTCCAACAAAGGCTAGTCCAGGACTGGTTGCTTTGCACACACGATCGCAGTGAACCCTCCTGACCGGTCTGTGGCACCCAGATGCTTGCTCACGTCTACGTGGTTGACATGGGGTTTCAGCCCCTTGCTATTTCTGTCTCCGAAATGCATGTCCACTTTGTTCTACCAAGGTGTCTTTGAAGAGGTGCCTAGGACTACAGTGTCCATACACTCTGAACAGCTGCCCATCTTCTTACTTTCCTCCCAAATTATTTATATGTTATTTCCAGGGTCCTTTGTTAGCATATGGAGTAAGACTTTGGAATGTTCCACAAGATTACTTTCATGCCTTTACTTTGAGTCCCACTGAACTTTCTTCACCCTCTGGATCCTGACTAGCCAATAAGGGGGCTATTATTCTCTTAAACAGAGGTTGGCTCAAAGAGGGGCCACCATGGAATGTGGGAGATTCCGTTTTCAGGGATGCTCGGGAAGACCCAGGGGACACATGGGGTCTTGCTGCTAACATCATCACCCACTGAGTGCTGTGGGTGGAGGCAGACATTTGCTCTCGTCCCAACGCAGAGCCAGAGAAACAGAAGGTAGAGAGGCTTAGCAGGAGGTTAGGGAAACAGAGTCAAAGTAAAAAAAAAAAGGCTGCCTCAGCAATCTAGAGAATTTGTTGTCTTATAGACGGAATGGACAAGAGCCAAATGTAACATTCCACCCACACAGTTTTTTATTCTAACCCACATAATATATACCAAGCAAGGCAAACGTGGGCCTTTTAAAGGTGTTTCGACACAATGAGCTTCTCGGTGGCATAACCACTCCGGACTTCAGATTTCTCCCGCAGGCTTCCATCCCTTATTATTATGGGCAGATTCCCAGTCCGGCACACTTCTCAGCGAAAGATGACGTATTAGTCAAATGCAATAGCAAATTGCACACATGGAAGCTATACTTACAAAGCAAAATAGCTTTCCTTTTAATGGCTTACAAGTTCACGCGAAGTCCCATTAACATTACGTGAACTCATATCAGCATGACCACAAAAAATATGTTTGGGACGTCTCATCACCTAGAACTGAGAGCTCCCTCACCTATACTGTTAACAAGAAAATCTTTTTTTTTTTGCTGAATTTGCTTCCTTGAAATTCATTCTTCTCGAAATTCAAGACATTCTAGTAAATCTCACAAAACGATGTTGAGGTGTGAATTTCAGCAATATTTACAACGCAGAGTAAGGGTGCTTTTGAGGACAATGGCTCTGCTCTGGGAGGGAAGTTGTTTTCACTGCAAAGAACCTCCCGGACCCCTAAACCTGGGGTAAACCTGCTTTTGTGGGATAGAGGAGGGGTGGAAGATGAACACTGAAAATTCTGAAAGCTGAGTGCCCCTTTTCCTCTTGCTCCTCCTCTCTCTGGCTCTCTTCTCCCTCCATTTTTTGGAGAAGTTTTGTTTGTTTTGTTTTTGAGTCCCCCCGCCCCCCGCGTTCCTGGGATATGATCGGCATACAACACGATGTAAGCAAAATGACTTGACTTACACGGGGATGACCGCAGTCCGCACGCTTCGCTGGCGTCCTTCACTGCGTGTAGATACAGTAAAAAAAAAACAAAGCAAAAGAAGAGAAGAAGTGTCTCCCTGCCGTGAGAACTCTTAGGATCTATTCCCTTAACTTTCTTATATACCAGACCACAGTGAGAACTGCTCCTTTTCTCCCTCCAGTATTTTACTCCTGTGTTTGATTCTGGTTTCTGCCTGATTCTTATCTTTTCTCCTATCAAACATTGCAGCTGTCATAGTTCCTGGGTGACTAACCGCATGCCTTGTCCGGAACTTTCCCCAGAAGGGGAAAGTTTGCTTTCCCCAAAGCTCAGTCTACCCGGAACTCAGCAACTCCCGGGGTGCAGGGTGGTGCCTGGGTGATGGGGAGCTCCTGAAGGAAAGGAGGGGCAGGGAGAGTCTGCAAAATTTAGAAAGCCAATAATTCCAAGGCCAGTCGCCTTTTTTTTTTTTAATGTTTTATTTAAATTCAGTTAGCCACATAGAGTACATCATATGTTTCAGATGTCGTGTTCAGGAACTCATCAGTTGCCTATAACAGCCAGTACTCATCATGTCCAGGGCTGGTTTCAACAGTGAACTAAGAAGCCAGTGAATTCTGAGACAGAATAGCCCATCAGGCTGCATGTGTCCTTTGGCATGCCCCCACTGGCTCGTAATGGTTCCACTCCCCCAAATACTTGCTCCTCTGATTCACACGCTGGGATGAGGCCCCGAGGACCAGCGCGTGCCCACGTGGCAGCCTCTAGTTTAAGCTGCTGCCTGAGGCTTTGCTAACGGGTACGGTTTCAGAAATGCAGGGGCGCCTGGGTGACTCAGTCATTAAACGTCTGCCTCCCACTCAGGTTCTCAGGATCCCGGAGACCCGGGATCGAGCCCCGCATCAGGCTCCCTGCTTATTAGCAGGAAGCCTGCTTCTCCCTCTCTTACTGCCCCTGCTTGTGTTCCCTCTCTAGGTGTGGTTCTCTCTGTCAAATAAATAAATAAAATCTTAAAAAAAAATAAAATGCAGGGGCACCTATTCATTCCAGAGGCTAAGCGTATGCCCCTCTTGAAGGAGTTGAAACCTGGTGGAAGCCTTCCCCCAGTTCCCAACATAAAGTAGTTCACAGAGGAGGGAGACGAGCCAGAAGGCAGGCACCGAAGATCATTTTGGCAACTGGGACAAAATCACAGACTTTCAAGGTCAGGGAGCCTCGGAGCCAGTGTGCCCTGTGACTCAGACATCAGCTTTGGGGTCTGGGACCCTGGGCGCCGGGCCAGAGCCGGGGTCAGAGATTGTTGTGGGATACCAAGCATTCTTGCTGCGGGCCACACTCACCTTTGAGATTCCAAGATAAACAGCGAAGAACAAAGCTCGCTTCAACTTCCCCGCTCACGGAACAGGACACACGACCCAGCAGCGTCCCCATTGTCCTTGGGGGTGGGGCGGAAGTGACCACCTGGTTCTGTTGCTCTATCAGATTTTAGGAGGATAGGGATCTGGTCGAGCTCCAGGTTCTGCGTGGCCTGAGACCCACTCCCCGTGCTCTGTCCCCCCTGCCCCATCTCTGGGTCCAGGTCTGCTCCTCCCAGCCCTGCTCAAACTTGCTCTGGTCTGCAGATTTCTCTCCCCTCTAAAATGAATACAATATGTTTCCAGATCTCAACCAAATCTTGAGAAAATAGGACCGGCCAGAGGATTTCTTTGGTGTTATGGTTGTACGGTTTCCCAGACTTTGGGAGAGAGACGTGATTTGTGTTTTTCTGGCAATCACACGGCCTATTAATTTTTCCAAAGACTCTCCAGTTTAAATTTAGGGCAGGCAGAGGAAAAAGAATGCGAACATTTGTGTATGTACTGTGTGTGATGAGGTCTCGGGCTCCCATCCACCCGATG
>PITA01001305.1:171725-203489 GCA_004023965.1 Spilogale gracilis
GGGGGGGGGGGGGGGGGGGGGGGGGGGGGTGTCCCAGTTCTAACTGTTTTTATCAACAGCCTTGATGTCTGCAGCCCTGTGAGTATCAGATGCCGGCTCTCTAATGTTGTGATAGGATGTTTACAATACAGAAGGAAGAAAAGGCCAGCTCAGCTTGCAAGCAGAGGGCTGGACCCCTCAGGAAAGCTTCCAGAGAGCGAACACTAAGAGCTGTAGAAATTTTTGTTGTTGTTAAGGGAAGTACCTGGTCTCTGACTTGCTTTAAATTTCTGGCTTTCTATGGTTGCGATGTAGTTCAATCCTGACATTTTGGAGGCAGCTATGGGCCTAAGTAAGTGTTCAGTACCGCTGCAAAGACGAAAGAGGAAAAGACGCAGGTCCTCGCACCACACCGGGGTGTTAACCTGACTTGCTGAGCCAGCAAGAGCATGTAGGGGATATTGAGGCAATAGGTTAGCCGCGTCTGCCAGCAAAATAGAGCGCTATTTATATAATCACCGGGCAGACACTGGGAGCTGAGAATGCGGTCCTTTCCGCAAAAAGCTTGGTGGGAAGGGAGGACATTTTACAAAATCACAGAAGTATTTAAATGCTGGTTATCAGGAGTGCTTCAAAGCCCTCAGAATCCCCTGGAGGGTTCGTTCAGAGCAGCTTGCTGGGCCCCACCTCCTTGCGTTTGGCCTGGGTGGAGCCCGAGGATTCCGGTCTCTAGCAAGTTCCCAGGCAGTGAAGAGCCCGCTCCCCCAGGAAAAACTGCGAGATGCCAGGAGAGTTTAAGACTGGGGAGCCTGGCGATGGGTGTTGAGGGCACGTATTACGTGGAGCACTGGGTGTGGGTATAAACAATGAATCTTGGAACACTGAAAAAAAACATTACTATAAAATATAAAAGGGAATGCATCCGTAAAAAAAACAGGGAGGAATCAGGAAGGCCTCTCGGAGGAGGAGAAAGGCATTCCAGGCAAAGGGCCTCTTAAGCGCAGGCGCCTGAAGGAGGTTTGAGGGAGCTGAGGGCTAGGGGGGCCGGGCAGGGGAGTTTGCGGAGGTGGGGCTGAGGTGCCAGGCATGGGGCTGCCCAGGAGCTGTGAGGCGGGAGGAGGGCTTACGGCAAGAAACGAGGCATGATCTGGTTTGTGTTTAGTTTAGGAATCCGTGAGTGTGTGCCCCTGGTCCCCGAGTCCACATTCCACCCACAGCAGTGCGGGAAATATAAAAAGGAGCCTCTGAGCTCTCTCTTGCAGCCTTGAGGCCCTTTCACCGCTGAATTCAAGGTCACCACCTTTTGTGTTTGAAAGGGAGACAGAATTTATGGGAGGAAAGTGAGGGTTCCCTAATTCTTGGTGGGATGGAAGAGAAGAGGGCCCCCGTTGCATGCACACTTGTAAATAAATCACTTCCTCTGCCCAAGAATAGGAAGAGGGCAAAATAAAGCCTGTAGAGATCTGAGTCCTCAAAGGCTCCTGCTTTGTCAGGAGCCAGTAAGGGAGGGGAGGGGGCTTTGCAGAGCAGCATAGTTTTCCCTCTGAAGACTAAGGCAGAGGGCAGCATAGACCACCTCTGTTTGGAAATGAATCCTGAGCTGCAGGCAGCCTGGGATCCCTGTCATGTGCTGCCCTCCGTCCCAGTGGAGGGGCATCTCCAGCCCTGGTGAGAAGCAGAGTCTGGCTCCCATGACCCCCGCAGGGAGCTTTCCCCGCTGTCCTACCTCTGCCTGTGAATTCCGATTCCGTGGGAAAGTCAGCATCAAGCCTTGGGGACCCAAAGGTGGATTTCTGCAGGTGCGGACAACGTTTTAAATGGCAGCAGATTGATTCAGCCTCGGGACGGAGGCCTTGCCAACCGGCGATGCTCAAGCCCGGAGACACGGGTCCCATTTTCAATGTGTTGCCGCTAGGGAACGCGGCCTGGGTCTCTCTGTCCGGGGCAGTCCTTGCACTCAGAGGGTGCGGTTTTCTACAAAATGTAGGTCGTTTCACAGCCTCATACAAATTCAACAGGCCTGGCGTAAATGTCCGTTGCACTGAATGTTTCATGGGCCCCTGGTTGCCCCAGTACACCTTTTAGAGCTCAAAATCGAGCTTCTGCTTTGCCTTTATTTATTTATTTACTTTTCAATCTGGAAAGGGGTCTGCCTGCCTCTCCCTTTAGCCACAGCACAGAGCCCTTCTAACACTTTCCTGTCCTCTTCTTCCCCCAGGAAGCCTACGTGATGGCCAGCGTGGACAATCCTCACGTTTGCCGGCTCCTGGGCATCTGCCTCACCTCCACGGTCCAGCTGATCACACAGCTCATGCCCTTCGGCTGCCTCCTGGACTACGTCCGCGAGCACAAGGACAACATTGGCTCTCAGTACCTGCTCAACTGGTGTGTGCAGATTGCAAAGGTAAATCGAGGGGGGACCCTGCCCGGAGCAGGTGGCCGGCTCTGGGAGGGGGCCGATGTTCCCACTCCACAGCAGGTGCAGCAGCCTCCGCACGCTGCCCCCCCCACCCCACTCCCCGGGGTGCTTGATCCTCAGTAAGAGCCGCAGAGACAAGTGGCAAGGGGGAAAAATCGAGACAACCAGGAAGTCAACGGTTAAGTTCTCCATGCTGGGATAACTAAGTTTGCCAAGAGGGTGTGTGTGTGAGTGTATGTGTGCGTGCGTGTGTGCGTGCATGTGTGTGTCTGTGTGTGTGTGCATGCGTATGTGCATGTACGTGCACGTGTGTGCGCGTGTGTGCACGTGTGTGTGGGCATGCGCATGTGTGTGTGCATGCAGGTGTGTGTGCGCACGCATGTGTGTGTACGTGCACACGTGTGTGTACATGTGTGTGTGCATGTGGGCGTGAGTGTGTGCGTGCGTGTGCGTGTCTGCATGCGTGTGTGCGTGCCTGCATGTGTGTGTGTGCACGTGCGTGTGTGTACGTGTGTGTGCGTGTGGGCATGCGCATGTGTGTGCATGCAGGTGTGTGTGCGTGCGCATGTGTGTGTACGTGCACGCGTGTGCGTACATGTGTGTGCATGTGGGCGTGCCTGCATGTGTGTGTGTGCATGCGTATGTGCGTGTGCATGTACGTGTGTGTGTGTGTACGTGTGTGTGCGTGTGGGCATGCGCATGTGTGCGTGCATGCAGGTGTGTGTGCGCGTGCATGTGCGTGTGTGTACGTGCACACGTGTGCGTACGTATGTGTGCATGTGGGCATGCGCGCGTGTGTGCGGGTGCGTGTGGGCGTGCGTGTGTGTGAATGTATGTGTGCGTGTGTACTCACACACACCACGGGCATTTTGTTTGGGACTCAGTCGAATTGATTGCCTTTTGCATCCAATCAGGGCCTGTCGCACTGCATGGTGAAAATCTAATTATTCAGCTCCATTTAAACCCTATTCCCTTTATTAGCTGCTTAGTGGGGTTTGATGCTACTGTTACTTCTCAGATGTTCTTTTTGTTAACTATTCGGGTAACCTCTAGTAGAGGGGAGCTCTGGCTTCTGCCCCATCAGGACTTCTAACAAGGCAGGCAAGGGGGCTGGGCTGGGCAGACCCAGAGGGCAGGGGGCTGTGCAGACCGGGCAGGTGCTGGGTGCAAGGGGGCCTGCTGTGTGGGGCGGAGGAGCACTAGCAGATGTGTCTGGGCTCTGCTGGGATCCGTTCCGGAGCGAGGGATGGCTGAGAATGCAGGCAGCGGACGGGTGGGCCCACCTGCGTGCTTAGCCATGGGAGTCACGGCCTCCAGAGGACGTCTTACTTTAATCTCCAACTTCTCCCTCTTGATCCCAGTGCTGCAGTGGTTACTTGCAACCCAAACAACTAGATCCTCTCTTTTCTCCTGGCCCTCTTTTACTCAGGTGAATTTAGGGAATTTGTGGGCGGGTCCCTTTCTGAGCATGTATGTCCCTCCGCCGTGGAGCAGGGTGTCGAGGGCTGTGCTAAGGCACCAGAGTCAGGAAGCCTGACTTCCAGCGGGCCCCGTCTGGGTCCTGACTGCCGGTCCCCCATGGTTGTAGTGGTAGTCAGTTTGTTTCCTTGTTTCCGTGCTGTGTGGTGTCGGTTTCTCCGCTGCAGCCCCTGGAGGCTCCCGGCACCTCCCCCACCACTGCCCGCCGGCTGGCGTCCCCGTCCTCGAGGTCATAACCGGGTCCTAGAGCAGAGGATGCATCCGTCAGTGCTGGACCGTGGTCTTAGGAGGCGGTGTGTGTGCCTCCGTTGCTGTGCCTTCATGAAAATGTTCGTTTTTTCTGTGTGTGATGGGACTAGGCTGCTAAGGCTGCCCCGAATCACCAAATATTCCTGGTGACTGACTGCAGTAGAGAGTTAGCCATTCACAGTTCTGGGGCTCAGTCCGAAATCAAGGGGAGGCGGAGCCTGCCCCTCCAAAGGCTCCTGGTCCTCCTGAGCTCATGGTCCCTCCCATTGCTACCTTGATCTTCACACAGCCTTCCATGTTCCCGGGTTCTGAGCCTCCATGGACTTTTCCTTTCTCTTAAAAGACACCAGCCACCCCTAAATGTAGGATGCTTTCATCCAAGATCTTTACCTGATGGCACCTCCAACGGCCTGTGCCCACACAAGGTCCCTTTCGGAGGTTCCAGGTCACTGAGACTTGGAGCCCTATTCAGTGCAGAGAGCGGCTGATCTGGGGGAGGCGGCCGTTAGCCCCAGGCAGGTTTTCCTGAATATAGAATTACTCCTGAGCCCAGAAATCCTTCCTTAGCTTTCTTCCGTGATTAACTACAGCAAGAAGCGTATGAGAGTGTGGCCTCCCATACAGAAAATGTTACCTTGCTTTGTTTACTTTTTTTTTTAAGGCTTTTTATTTATTTGGTGGGATGCCTGGGTGGCTCATTTGTTAAGCATCATCTGCATTCAGCTCAGATCATGATCTCAGAGCCTTGGGATAGAGCCCTGATCAGTCTCCCTGCTTGGTGGGAAGCCTGCTTCTCCCTCTCCCACTCCCCCTGCTTGTGTTCCCTCATTCGCTGTGTCTCTCTCTTTAAAAAAAAAAAAAAAAAAAAAAAAGACTATTTGAGAGTGAGAGAGAACAGAGCTAGAACACAAGTGGGAGGGAGAAGCAGACTCCCCACTGAGCAGGGAGCCCAACATGGGACTCGATCCCAGGACCCCAGCATCATGACCCAAGCCGAAGGCAGACACTTAACCAACTAAGCCACCCAGGCGCCCCCAGCTTTATTTTCCTTTTATCACAAGCTGCTACCTGGGGAGATCTGGCTTATTTACTGGTCCACCTGAGTTTTTGCCCACCCACCCCAGCTGGACGGGGATGAGCTCCGTAAGCACTGGTGTCTTGGTCTGTCCCCACCCTGGGCGGGGCGTCCAGAGCTCGGCACACCTGCCGCCAGCTTCCGCCCAGTGCCGAAGGCCCGGTTCACCAGAGCGCGCCGGGATCGTTAGCATTTCTTCTCTCATCATCTCGTGTCCGTCCACAGCTCCACGGAAGTGACACTAATTATGATGGGCACATAACCTCAGCAAGTTTTGTCCAGCGCAGACCTGTGCTTACCGTTCCGGCGGACTGCAGATTCTAGGCTCACTTCTGGCATTCACTGATCACGTGGCCTTGGGCAAGTTGCTCAGTCCTTGCTGTGCCGGTCTCTTTGGCCGAAAGTGTGGTTCCGTCACCTGTCCTCCTGGGTAGTGAGGACAACACCAACTTGGCCTCCAGGAAGCACCTACGGCCGGGAGCGGCGGCATGCGCTGCTCGCTGAATGTTCCCTTTGTCCATTTCTTTCCCCATATTTTGGCTAAATTCGGTTGCATTAATGACTGAAAATCTAAGCTGAAACCTCGTCTTCATCTGGTTCTGCATCAGCTTTCGTCTATTCGAGCTGCAACTCCTGTTTCCAGATCTGGTTCTTGCGCTGTTCTCTTCCGTTTCCCTTGCAACCTTATGTTTCAGAGGTAGGAATGTATTTTACCTGCCACTGACATCCACTGCCGTGCCTCCCGTACTTTGTTCTGCCTTACTTCACACTGAAGCCCTCCCGGATTGCGGTCCTTAGCTCCCTGGGGTAGATCTGCTTTCTGATTCAGAAGAGGAACCCTTTCCCACTGTATTTGAATAGCTGGGGTGATGGAGCGTCTGTCCCTGAAGGGAAAGGAGAGGAACGATTTCCTCCGTCGTAAAGAGAGAAGTTGGCTCTTGCGTTAGTGACTTTTTGCCTAAGTCTTCCACCATTTTCTCTATAATCGTTGCAAGGGAAACTACCCAGAAATGCTTAGTGGCTGACCAGAGCCTGAACTCCTGGCATTTTCAAAGTGGGATTTACTGCCCTTATAAGTGTCCTGCCTTGATTCACAAAGGCGTGGACTCTCCTGAGAAGTTTTCTAAATATTGATGGAGGGCTGGCGGCTGTTGGGCGAGCTTGTTGTCCTGGCTAAACTGCTAAAGGGACAAACTCTATCAGCTCGGCGAAAGGGAAAGCGCAGCAAAGCACGGCGGCTGGGGAGGAAGTCAGGACGGGGCGGGAGCAGAAGGGAGCCACAGCCCCTCGTCAAACAGGCTGGAAATGGATTCTGGCCTCAGGCCTCAGGAGCTCAGGGAGACACCACCTGCCTCCCAGCTTGCTTCCTCAGCCCCTGGCTCAGGAGGCCCAGGCTAGCTCCCACTTGCTGGGACCTACTTCCTTCAGAAAGCATATCCACTCTTCTCCGGGTGCATAAGCCAGCTAGAAAGTCCCAAACGATATCAGATGGCGCCGTAATGTCATCACACGTTGTAATCTGAAAGATCCTCTTCTCTTATCGTCCTGTCGCTTGGAAGACGCTGTTGTGCGAGTTTCTTCCCCGCAGAGCGTCCATCAGAGTGCACATTATTACAAAGGCCTACAATAAATAAAGCTCTCTAGACTGTGATTAGCCTGACATTTCCCCAAACGTCTGGGACAAAAGAACTTGCTAATCACCTGACTCAGATTAAGATCTCACAGAAGTGGGTTTTCGGGTAATTGACAGAAGTTGGGGATCCCCGAGGCCCTGGAGAGGTTTGAAGATCGACGGCAAGAGGAGCGAGAGGCTGTCAGAAAGACACATTCTAAAGCCTCATCCTCCAACCACAACTGTATACGCACCAGACTGTGTTGAAGTCAGTCCAGAGATACAGTCTCAATAGGGCAAACTTAAAAAGTCAGCTCAAAGGATTTATTTTTTTAGGTATGCGGGATTACTTGTTTAGTCTAGGTTCATCTGAAAAAGCCTGGGGTGTTTTCACTGGCCACGCATTTGTCAGAACGGTCAGTACATGGGAGCCACTGAAAGGGGAGGAGACGACATGGGCTGAGCAGTTTGGAGGTTATCGTGTCCGAGTCAGGGGCAAGAAGGGGATCGTTCTCCCCGGATGTAGCCAGAACGGTCCGGGTGTCGTGAAACCCATGTCGACAGGCTATAGACAAGCGGGGCTGTGAGAGAAGGACAATCACGCCGGGCAAGGAACCCGAAGAGGACCTGTAGTCTGTTAGTCTAGCCAGGCTGTGGAGGCAGGGACACACTGGCTCTGTGCACAGCGTCCTGATCCCACCTGGGCCCTGGCCTTCCCCACCCCGGCCAGCTCCTCCTGTGCTGCAGGTCAGGATGTATCAAGGGGAGGTTCCCAGGGCAGCCCCCGCCCCCCTGGCCGACCGTGTGGCCCGAAGGACGGTCTGCCTCCGTCCTCAGGGTGGAGGACTTGACGGGAGCAGATCCCCCGGAAAGCGCACGGCTTTATGAACTCCACAAAGAAGACAGATCAGTGACAGCCGAATACCAGATCCCAGAACCAGACATTTCAGTGATTTGGATTATTTTTTTAATTTATTCTTAAATGTTCCACTAAAGATTGCAGTTGAATTTAATTAGCCTAAATGATCACCTCACAGTATGTCATTAAAAAGCCAGAAGTTATTATTATATCCAAGTATCGGGGCAGCTGGGTGGCTCAGTCATGAAGCATCTTCCTCCAGCTCAGGTCATGATCTCCAGGTCCTGGGATGGAGCCCCAAGTCCCACTCCCTGTCTCCCTCTCCCTCTGTGCTCGCTCTGCCCCCGTCTCTCTCAAAAAAAAAAGGATCAAGATATCAAGTTCTATAAATATTTCACTTAGCGATTTCTTGGGCATTTATCTGCCAGCATTAGGAGTCAGGTGTAATAGATAAATATAGAAGACAAAATGTCTTTTCTCCCTGACGTACACAAGAGAGAGGGAAACGGATCCATACAGAGCCAGCAGTGCTGTAGGGATAGGCGGCAGTGCTGGGCTGGGGAGGACGAGTGGAGACCCCGAGGGGCCCTGCACACCCACATAAGAAGACAATTTCATCTCAAAAGCAAAGGGTGCTTTTCAGGAGTTTATGCACAATCAGACTCTTTGGGAAACTAATCTAAGCAAACTGTTACAGTGACCTAATCCAGGCTCACGGCAAATGGATAGAGAAGAGAGGAGAGTTTGGCATTTAGGAGGAAACCATGACAATCGCTAGCCTCTACGGAGGACTCTCACTGGCCACCATCCAGTGTTCTGTGTGGCTTAACCATCTGATTAGCCTGCTTTACATACAGGGAAACTGAGGCACGGGGGTGTTCAAGAAACTTGCCGAGGTTTTGAGCTAGTAAGTAGCAAAATCAGGATTGGACCCTGCGCAGCCTAGCTCCCAAGTCTGTGCTCTTGACCAGCACTTGCTGTCATGACTCAGGACAGAACCCGTGGGCCGGTGAGTCTGGCTGTCCCCCGTCCCCACCACCGTAGGCCGGTGAGTCTGGCTGTCCCCTGTCCCCACCACCGTGGGCCGGTGAGTCTGCTGTCCCCCGTCCCCACCACCATACAGCATGTGTGCCATATGATGTCTGGGATCGTGAATTCTGATGCCTTTCTGCCTCTTCTGAGGGCAGGGGCTCGGTGGTGGGCAAGCCGAACTATTGATGTAACGCGGCCAAAACCATCCCTCCCCACTTCCTGCTCTGGGCCATTTCTGTCTTCACCAAGTCACTGCTCCCCCAGGTTTCTCCCCATGGATGGCAGTTTATGAGACAGAAACACAGGTGCCGCTCCAGCTTCTCCCTCCGGACTCCTCCCAGAGCTGTAAGATGCTGTAGGACGCTCTGGAAAACAGCCTCGAAATGTCAGACCCGACTACCCCAGGCCCTTCTTCCGCCGTGGGCGTGACGGGAGAGGAATCTTTAATGTCCTCGTGAGGCACACCCTTTGTGCTTTGAGGCTCCGGGCTGGCTCCTCACCTTCCCTCTAACCTTGCCATTTCAGAATTCATCCTCGCTGTCCTATAGTAATTACCACAAATAAATACGTGGGTTTAAATTAAAGTGAAGATGCCGGAAGGGAATCAGGAAATGAGCTTCCCGAGAGCCCCCAGCCCCCCACCGCTGCTGCTTCCGGCCATATCTCTGGGCTCTTATCAAGGCTCTTATCTTTGCTGACTGGTTAAAATATAACTTTGCTGGGCACGGAGATGGCCTTTTAAACCGCCTCTGTGCTGTGGGACAGAGACTGATGACTAGAGTTTTATCTGAGTTCAAATGAGCCTAATCTGGCCGCCCCCAAATCTCTGATGTAGACCCCTCTGGCTGATTAACTGGGGGCTCCCGAAGACAGCCAGGGCTCTTTCCCAAGCCGGATATTCTCAGAAACCGGCGCGATTTATTACAGCTGCTCTGGTCCTTTACAGACCGGGCGGGGAGGGGGTGCGGAGGAGGGGCTCAGGTCAATTTATTCGGTTTGCGTAACCATGTGGACTTCCTCCGCGGCACAGGGCCAGGACTGCTGGGTGGCCGGGGTGTTTTGTTTACTTGGCGTTTGTTTGACACCTGAAGCAGCCCCTGGGTCGGCAGGCGAGTTTCACGGGGAGCCCCAGCGGGAGGTCAGGACTGAGCCCCAGCAGTGGTCTCGGGGACTCAGCGCACTTGGTCTGACCGCCTCTGGACCCACCGGCACAGCTCTCAGGGTGGCCCTGGGGGTGCGTGCTCCAGGCCCAGAGCAGGCTTCTTGGAAGACGGGGTAGAAACGCCCGTACATCGTCAGTGCGCCCAGTATGAGCCGTCATTACCGCTCAGTCATTCTTCCATGTGTTCCTGTTTCAACAACTTGGTGAAAAGGTGCCTGGTGTACAGAGTGCGGGGCGTTTGCAGAGGCAGAATGACAAGTTTGAGATGGTGAATGAAGCTGGAAATTCCCTCTGAAGTACCCCCACCCCACCCCCCGCAAGGTGGGTGGAAAGAACTTAGAAAGCACAATATTTGAAATAAAGCGAGAGGGATGGAGCAGGATGCACTGGGCCCTGCATGTCCCGCACAGACGTGTGATTATTCTGATGTGGCCGTCCACACCTACCCAGATAGACCCCGAGGTCTGTGGGAATGTCTGAGGAAGCAGTGCTAGGACACAGGGGGGGAGGGAAAAGAGAAAACCAGGGTAGGAGAGAAGGAGAGAGAGAAGGAAGGAGAGAGAATGAGTGAGCTAATACAGCCCGGAATGCAAATGTTGCGCCTGACCTGGCAGGAGGCCAAGCACAATTAACCCTTTTTGAATGGGTAAGAGCAGCATATTTAATAAACAGAGACCTTACTCTTTTATAAGACCCAGGAGGACTGAGCAGGGTTGCAGGGACCAAAGGGGAAATGGAAGCTGATGATGAATGGAGTGGCCTGTGTCGGGGTTGTGGGGAGAGGTGACAGGAAGCAGTAAGCCACTCCTCTGTTTGGAGGAGTTTTCTCTGCTCCTTCCCTCTCGCTCTCCCCGCATGCCTTTCCTAAATAATAATCCCTAATTTGGAAGTGCTGTGCCAGAGAGAGCCTGCTGGTTTCCTCTTGAGTAGACATGAGCCCTGTTATCCTTATTTTGCTGCATCTGAGGAATCCTAGGAGGGGGGCACTGAAATCCAACAGCATCTTAAACATTCAGGAACTTGACAGATAATACGAGGGAGAAGGGAGAAATGGGAATTAATCATCTTTTTCCAAAGAAAAAGAAAGTCCTCAAAAATAGCCCCAAAGACTAATTCCTGGTAGCATCTCCCTAAGATCCTAGTTTCCTGGGATGGCCAGTTCTACTCCAGAAAGAAAAAAGTTTAATTTCAGTTCATGAATAATTTTCACGTACCATCTATTGCAAAAGGAAGCTAGAGACTAAAGCTGCATGGGCGAAGCCCAGCTGTTTGCATTTCATGCACTTCGGGAAGCTTTTCTGTGCCTGTCCTTCCTGGAGACCTCGTGAGTGTCAGCCGTAAAGGAGGCTGGAAACGTGGTCCACTCTCCTGGCTGGAGAGGGAGAGAGGCACATTCGTGAGTAAGAGGGAGAGAATGTGGTAGGGACAACAAGACGTCCACGGAACCTCACCTCCTGCCTGCCGGTCTGGCCCAGCACAGAGCTGGAGCCGCCAAGCTCTCGTCAACAGCCGGGAGCCCGGTAGGGTCCCAGCGAGCTTGGCTGAGCGAGGCAGGCAGGCAGCGAGGAGGAGGAGAGGCTGGAGGTGACCCCCTCCTAGGGAAGGTGCTCGTGAGGGTTGCCAAGAAAGCTGTGGGCAAGAGCTGCACTTGAGGGGGAATATTTCTGGGAATTCATGGGTCAGGCACTGTGCTAGACACTTCTCAAGTTAGCTTTCTTACTCTCAGCCATGACTCTGCTTGCGACAGGGAGGCTACCGAAGGGGTGGGGGGTGGGAAGTGCCACCTGTCAAAGCGATTCAATGTCCGTGTCATTTCAATCGAAAAAATGAAGAAATAAAACTGGGGGAGAAGAAAAAACAAAGTCTTGTCGTCCATAGTGAATCACGGCAGGCAGTGCAGGAGAGCGGAGGGGAGCGTGGCTTCCCAGCCCTGAGAAGCGTGGCTCTGTCCCCGCCGAGTTGAGCGGCTTTACCTTCCCTCTTTCCAGATCAGCTGCATGCAGGGAGGGCGGCCCCAGAGCTTGCAGCCAGTCTGAGCCCAAAAACGGAGCTCTTGCTGCATCACTGTCCTCAGATACTTGGTTCATCTGGGTTTAAAACTGGAGTCACTAGCTGGAGGAAAGTCAGCATTCGATCTTCCTTAATTTGCCTTTTCATCTATTCAGCTGGTAGTTACTCGTGTTTGCAAGGTGCAAGGGACTGTGTCCATCAGGGGAAGCACACAGACGGGGGCAAACGCGGCCCCTGATTTGGAAAACTCCGAGTTTGGTGGGAACAGGACATCGGAGCCCTGTGCATGGGTACCCCCTTTCCGCAAAGCAGAGCTGTGCCATCCGCGCTCCACCCCAGCTCTGCGCTCTCGGGGGCGGTCAGCTAAGCACCGCGTCTGCTCACTGCACGGCCCCATGTTGTAGGGCATGAACTACCTGGAGGACCGGCGCTTGGTGCACCGCGACCTGGCAGCCAGAAACGTCCTGGTGAAGACACCACAGCATGTCAAGATCACGGATTTCGGGCTGGCCAAGCTGCTTGGTGCGGAGGAGAAAGAATACCATGCAGAAGGAGGCAAGGTAAGAAGCTATCTAGCAGATCGGCGAGCATTTTCGCACCAGCAGGCTGACCCATGGAGGGGACGTTCTCAGAACTTTCTGGGTGAGGTCTCAACAGCTGCCACGGACACCTGGGTCCAGCTAGGGTCATCTTCTGGAAGTACCGACCGGAGGGGCTGCTCTGAGAGCAGGATTTGCTAGGAGAGTGAGAATAGATGTTTCTGTTGGGTCCAGAGGCCCAAGCCAATAAACATGAGCTCAGCTCCATCTTTGGGTGGCCATTAGCCAAGATTGGGTCCCAACCAGCCCCACCCCCGAGTTCAGAAGAGCAGCTGGGAAATATCACAGCTAATTTGGTGGCACGTGTTAGATATATGGAAAACTCCCCGTGCTGCTTCCAGAGCTCCTGAGGGTCTTTGTGACTCTGGCAGGCTGGCTCCCTCCCCCCAGATGGGCTTGGGGTCCCCCAGGGGACTCTCTCCCAGCACTGGAGGGGGGGGAAGTCCCGTTAGGCCCTCCAGTAGCTCTGAATCACCTGGACCCCTGTTAAGTTTCACTCTGACCTGGATGGCTCCAAGCAGCTAGCCTCTGCAAACCCCCACAAACAAGGGGTAGCTAGGACCCTCAGGACCTCCAGCCCCCCAGCCCCCAGCATGTGCACCCAGTTCCCCAGAGCAGCCCGCCGCAGACCAGAAGTCCTCAGCTGAGGCCTTCCTGAGACCACAGCTGGGGCTTTCCTACTAGCTTTAAGACTTGCTCCTCCTGCTGTTGAGGGAGCACTCGTCCTGGGGCATCAGGGTGAGGTGGCCTGACTTTCCCATGTTTGTCGCTTAAAATTTGTTTCAACGTGATTTAATTTTTTGCAACAGAGGGAATCTAATGGTTATCTTCTTACTCCCTCTCTCATCATTCCAAGGTGCCTATCAAGTGGATGGCTTTGGAATCAATTTTACACCGAATTTATACCCACCAAAGTGATGTGTGGAGTTATGGTGAGTCCAAATCTTGATGCTAATGAACACGCACTGAGTCGAACACAGCTTGAATTGCTTGTTGATTTGCGTTCTATGCTCTGTCATCCAAATGTTTTCTTCCAAGACGGTGACTAATAATAGCGTAGTGGTTGCAGTCTATTCTGCTAAGAAAACACGACAGAGGAAATGGGGTCTGATTCAGCCTGCCGCATGTCACTGAAGGTACCGGTGAACTGGTCAAGAGCAGGTAATGGAAGGAAAGGGAGCTCAGACTTAGGAAATACCTGGACCTGTGACATCAAAGCAGACTTGACCTCTTGCCGTGGATTTGAAGTGAACCAAAAAGGCAGACGACAGACGGGGTTTTCCAGGGAGAGACATGAGGTTTCATGATGGACTAACTCAGAGAGCACGGTTTCCACGCAGTGAATGAAGTCTGTGTGTCAGAGAGAAGGGCTTAACAAAACCGCTGGGAGGATGTGTCTATGGGAAAAAGTAAGCAAGGGAAATAGTGGCTGCTTGCAGCTCTAGGGAGGACATCTCATCGGGACTGATTCTCTGTCTCCCTTCCAAATCCCCGGTGGCCCCGCCCAGGCCCGTGCCCCTCCTCTTCAACAGGCCCTTCCCGTTCTTGCCTCACTGCCTTTGCACAAAGGATGTCTTGAGCTACAAGGGCCTCACCGTTTAGGAAAGTGTCGCTAACACAGTCACCGGCTGCTGTGTTAGGCGTTGCACCTCTTCATGGTTCTCGAGGTCCAGCAATTTGCTGGGAGCCTGAAAAATAGCTCATCTGATACATTTATCTGTGAATCAGCATCTGATCCCACTACTAAAGCAGCAGGGGTGAGGGGGAAGGGCCACCCCATCTCTGCAGAAACAGGAGTTTGTGGAGAGCACTGTTGAGGCAAATTTCCAAGAGGAGTCCAGTTATCACAAAAACAAATCATTCAGGATATCTTCCACGAGGTTTTTTTTTTCATAGCATTATTGATTTCCTAATATTCTAAATATATTTCAGTTTCATGGATCTTGTCTCTTCTGCTAGGATGCAGGCTTTACGAAGACAGAGATCTTTCTGAGTGAACGAGTGAACTTTTGCTTGTGCATGGGAGCTGGGCTGCCAGCAATTAATGAACTAGATAAAGACATACAACTATTCTGATGCCTTGTTATTTTAGTCATTTTCGTGATGTGTGTACTCCCCGAAAGGGATAGGGAGAAATGCTTCTTTTCCACTCCTGAGCTGTCACCTCCCTCCGTCAGGTTCCTAATGGGTCTTCTCTCTCCCTCTTCTGCACACATTCGTCTATTCTCCAGACACAGACAAAAACTATTTTTAAACCACAGCAGACTTTTCACTGTCTGCGTAATAGCCTTCTTTGGTTTTCCACGTATGTTCCAAACAAAACCCGAGCTCCTAGCGGGCCTGTCTGCTCCCACCTTTCCACACTCGAGTGGCTGCGTTTCCCTCCGTGCGGCAGCCAGCACGGGCCGACCCACCGTCCGTCCGGAGCTGGTCCTGATTTGTTGAGTAAATGAAAACCCTCTTAAATTCCGTGACTTAATGCTTTTGGATGATTACAAGCAGCCTCAGAAAGTCAGCATCGCTATGGTGGTCTTGTGTTTTTCATTTCGGTGGAAATCGTGCTGTCGGTGATTATAATCTGCAGTCCCTGCAGTACGTGTAATTGTTAAACCACAAGCCTGAAGTTCGGGTTTAAAAATCAAATCCTGCTGGGGCGCCTGGGTGGCTCAGTCGGCCAAAGTGCCTGGCTCTTGATTCGGGCTCCGGTCCTGGAATGGAGCCCCAAGTCAGGCTCCACACTCCGGGCAGGGTCAGCCTAGAGATTCTCCCTCCCTCTCCCTGTGCCCCTGCCGCGCTCGCTTGTGCGCTCGCTCTCTCTCTCTGCCCCGCTCGAGTAAATGAATAAAAATCTTTAAAAAACAAATCCTATTACTCTGCTCCCTAGTCTCCAGTCAAGACAGAATGTTTTAATAAATTAGGGATGTATGCATTCGACTTAGGAGTTAAAAAGAAAGGCCTTCTCGAAAGCCATAACCAGGTATGCACACTACTTTCTCTTCTACCGTTTGTTCCAAAACCCGGAAAGCTTGCCTTCCCGTGGGAGTTCATTGTGCGTGCTTCAGCATAATGTTTAAACTTGGTTGGAGGAGAACAAATTGACTTCATGGATCTGAAAATGACATCTTATATTTTCATCAAGTCCGTATTGACACTGTGGCGAGGAAGGACAGAACAATCTATCCCTTTGCTTCATTTTCCGATCCTGCATCCCCTGTGTTCAGGTCATTCAGCTCTGGGATGGCCTCTGGGTAATCCGAGCAGACCTGTGGGAAGATGTATCTAGAGGCCAAGTCAAAAGAACACGGATCATCAGACCAACTGGAGATCAGGAAACCACCAGGATCCTGTGTCTGATCCCTTCCTATGTAGTCTGGGGACCCAGGCTCCATCCCACTGGAGTCACCTCTAGAGTCTCCCCAGGGCACCTTCACTGTGCGAGTTTCTAGAGCAGAGAATCCCATCAAGAGAGGCATAGAGACGGAGTGTCAGGATTCAAGGATGGTCCGGAAAAACACTAGTTCCACAACTACTGCTTCATTTTTGTTTTTTGGGTTTTTTAAGATTTTGTTTATTTGACAGAGAGAAATACAGTGAGAAAGGGAACACAAGCAGGGGGAGCGAGAGAGGGAGAAGCAGGCCTCCTGCCGAGCAGGGAGCCTGATGCGGGGGCTTGATCCCAGGTCCCCAGGACCATGACCTGAGCCACCCAGGCGCCCCTGGTGGTATTTTTTTTTAAATCATGATGATGGATTGTACTGATTTTTGAAATAAAAGGTGTAGGGCTTTTATGTTTTTTAAAAAGAATGTAGGGGGGTGCCTGGGTGGCTCAGTTGGTTAAGTGACTGCCTTCGGCTCAGGTCATGATCCCGGAGACTCCGGGATCGAGTCCCACATCGGGCTTCCTGCTCGGCGGGAAGCCTGCTTCTCCCTCTCTCATTCCCCCTGCTTGTGTTCCCTCTCTGGCTGTGTTTCTCTCTGTCAAATAAATAAAATCTTTAAAAAAAAAAAAAAAGAATGTAGGGTTTTCTGGTTCCCAATTTTAAATATTATTTCAAAATGTGCAGTGTATAACCTTGCCTGCAGGCTCCGTCTTCCACAGACACGAGTTGCTTGGGCCGATGTGGGGGTGCGTAGCTTAATGGTGGCTGGGTGGTCATTGTCGCTCTTACTGAAGTTTCAGCGTTTGTCAGCCGCTTACTGTCTGCCTGGCACGGTCTGAGCAGTTCAGCCGCATTATCGTATTTGATGTGCACACTATCCTACAAGATAAACACCGTCATCGTCCCACTTTACAGAAAGGTATACTGAGGCCGCTGGCAGTCAAGCAAATTGCCCAAACCACAGAAACATAAGTTTTTTTGTTTTATTTTTTAAAGATTTTATTTATTTGACAGAGAAACAGAGCGAGAGGGGAACACAAGCAGGGGAAATGGGAGAGGGAGAAGCAGGCTTCCCGCCAAGCAGGGAGCCTGATGTAGGACTCGATCCCAAGATGCTGGGATCATGACCTGAGCCGAAGGCAGCCGCTTAACGACTGAGCCACCCCGAAACATAGGTTTTTTAAAGATTAGAAATGTGTCAAATGATGACTAAAGACAAGGTGTCGTGATTATTACCAATTCATAAAGCAACTACTTCATCCCCTCAGGAGTCACCGTTTGGGAGTTGATGACCTTCGGGTCCAAGCCTTATGACGGGATCCCTGCAAGTGAGATCTCAACCATCCTGGAAAAAGGAGAGCGCCTCCCACAGCCGCCCATATGCACCATCGACGTCTACATGATTATGGTCAAGTGTGAGTGCAGGCCGTGGGCGTCCACGCTGGCTTACCCGGATGTTTGGCACTCAGAGTGCCTTGTTGTGCCTAGAAAGGTGTTGCTGCCCTTAGCCAAAAGATTGAGACTTCTGACTCCCTAAAAAAAACTTTGTCACATTCTTTGCAGCAGACACAGCAGCCCAGAAACGGCTGTAAATACCCTCCCCCGACATTCTTCACAAGGCTTGACCCACTGAGCACGGTGACCGGGCATGTGCCCATGTTTGCAATCAAATAAAAAAAATCAAATTCCTCCAGAAAGCATTACACCAAAATATTCTGTTCTCTGAGTTGTTTCATGAAAACAGCGCTGCACATTTTGAAGCCTGTTACCGGAGAGACCTAATGTTTTTAAATGCCTAACAGTGAGTAAGCACACGAATCTGGTAGAATCAACATTTCTGCCTTGAGTTAAGCCTTTCAAATAATAGATCTATATGTGAGGTCTTTTGCAGCGTAGCAAGTAAACATTTTAATCTAAATAATAGTGTATAACTTGGTCGAAGCTCTCATTCCAGCCGAAGGGCAAGTTCAGCAGGCTCTGAAGATAACATTCCGTGTGTCATGAGCACTTAGGTGAGAAGGTAGCATAAGGAATAGGACGGGGCCAAGTCGATGTGAATACTAATGCCTTTCTGAACTTCAGGCCACAGAGTTAACCTACTTTTAACTTCCGTGCTTTGGAATGAGGAAGCTGGGACCCGGAGAGTTACATGATTCTCGTCTGAGGTCACACAGCAGTCTGTCCTAAAATAACTTGACATCCTGATGATAAAAAAATAAAATAAAAATGTGAACCCTGGAGAGAGACAAGGATTTCCAGCTGATCACTATTCCTCCAGCTTGTTTAAGCCAGACTTAGATCCTAGGGAAGGCGCTATAACATCCCCCTCACTTGCATGCTCTGTTACTGAGGACTTAAGATGATAAAAACATCAGGGCGTGGAGTTCCCAAACCCCGGAGTTGTTAAAGAAAGTCCCTAACTTTCCCTCAACTGAATCTAGTCATCACCTTGCGAGATGGCTAAGCGGATCTAGATGAAAGTGGATGTCCAGTGAGGACTTGGCCAGAGAGCCTGGATGCCGGGGGTCCCTAAAGTCTAAGCAGTTCCTAAATAGCAGTGCATCCAAGGTTGCTAAACACTTAAGGTGATAATGCTAGAACTCCGGCCCCAGGAAGAGTAGGAAATGAGATGTTACTGTCACTCTGATTCAAGTATTTTATGTCATCGTGGTCTTCAAACTGTGAGCAACACTACTTTACCAAATTGAAAAGGCCGATCACAGAGATTCGGTTTTCTGCATCCCTTACTTGCCTCAAAGGATCTCACCATAAATGCCTTCTGGAAGCAATACCATCTTTATCATTTCTTTCAGGGTCTAATGGTGCTGTTTTCCTCTTTCCTTCCCCAGGCTGGATGATAGATGCAGACAGTCGCCCCAAATTCCGTGAATTGATCATTGAATTCTCCAAAATGGCCCGAGACCCCCAGCGCTACCTTGTCATCCAGGTACCAGATCACAACCTCTGAACTTGGACCGGGACGAGTCCCTCTAACGAGTGTCTCACTGTGTTCAACTTCCCTGGCCTTAAATCCCCAGCACCGTACAGCTCGCCTTCCAGGGGCCACACTGTGAACGGAGTGGAGATCCTTTGTGGTGCCACTCGCATCTGACCTCTAGCGTCCTGACATACTCAGTTCCATCCGTCATCTTCTGATTCCCCTTAGCCCGAGCCTCAGCTCCATCTGATGGAGAAGGAGGCTTCCGTGGCAGCAAAAAATCTGACTTCAAATCCTTTAGTCTCCACTTAACGCTTTGGGTTAACAAAACCAAACTCACAGGACTGTTTTAACCAAATCGGTGAAATCCTGTATGCAACATAATTTGCACAGCACCTGAAGATTCCGCTTAGCATCCGGTGTGATTGTGGCGAGGGTGGAGGAAAGGGTGTCCCCACACACCTCCCAGCTAGCACTTCCCTGACTCCAGCAGGACGGCTTTCCCCAAATTTCCATGTGTTCACCAGCCTGGAAGCTCTTTGAGCCCTGTCCTTGTGGGGTTCTACGGAGTCTTCATTAACTAGGCATTGCTGATTAAATTAGTGTCCAAACGGTGGTGGAGTCCACCTCCAGCCCCTCCCATTCCGAGAGGTCAGGGGTGTGACCTTCTAAAAGCTCCAATCCCCTCATCTCTGGGCGGGTTCCCTTGCAACCATCCCCATCCTTAGGTGTGGGCCTAAAGATCTTCCCTAACGTAACAAAGACACCTTTGCCACTCGCAGCCCTTAGGAGATTCCAAGGACTTAAGAGGTCTGTGCCAGGAATGGGGACAAATTTCTTACTATAAATTGTTAAGATCGCAGTCCCTAACAGCATAGTCCACACTCCATAAATTCTGCTCTGTCCCTTTCTTCTTCCTCTTAAGCTGTTTCTGTTTTAGTCAGGGGCTTTTAAACATCAGAGAATTTTTGATATTTTAATGCCAGGTAGGGGAGGGAAGGAAGCAGGTACACAGCACAGAAGGGAGGTGATTTTATTATAAATAAAGTGCCAAAGAGGCATAAGCCCAAACAGAGAAATAGCACCTCTCTGGGCCTTCCTGATTGTCTTGAAATCTGTGCACCAGGGAGATGAGAGAATGCACCTGCCCAGCCCTACAGACTCCAATTTTTACCGCGCCCTGATGGACGAAGAGGACATGGAGGACGTGGTGGACGCCGACGAGTACCTCATCCCCCAGCAGGGCTTCTTCCACAGCCCGTCGACGTCCCGGACCCCCCTCCTAAGTTCTCTGGTACGAAATGTCCCTCCTTCTCAAGCACTGGGTCTGCTGGTTTGAATGAATCGTTTAGAGAAAGTGATCCCCATGTTGGAGAGGTCACAGAGAGACAAGAAGTCAGTTTTATCCAAATGATCAGGCCACACTCAGAGTGAATCAGTCAGGTGTGTTAGTTCTTCTAGGGCACTGTAGTAACTGGACCGTAATCTTCTTAGGTCTGCTAGGAACGAGAATTAAGTCCGAACTAAACCTAGTTTTCCTAAAGCTGAGAGGTGAAGACAAAGTTAAGCACCTGAATTTAATGACGTCTACTCCATGAGACCCCACGTCCTGCACCTCCTGCGCCGGGTGGGCGGGGGTGGGGGGCACGTGTAACCTCCCGGACTTCCATTCCCTTCCAGAGCGCCACCAGCGGCAGTTCCACCGCGGCTTGCATTGACAGAAACGGGGTACGTATGAACACCTCATAAACCCGAATTAAGTAACAGCTCTGTATTACGGCTCAGTTGCACACAGAAAATGCCCATCTTGGGCCGAGTCTTGATTTTCCTTCCTGTATTTCTTTCCTTCCTTCTCCTGTATGGTTGCCCTGACCCCGTACCCTGAGGCCCACAGGTAGCACTCACTTGCGGCAGTGCTTTTCAAAAGGGGGTTCGGAGGGGCACCTGGGTGGCTCAGTTGGTTGGGCAACTGCCTTCGGCTCAGGTCATGATCCCAGAGACCCGGGATCGAGCCCCACATCGGGCTCCCTGCTCGGCGGGAAGCCTGCTTCTCACTCTCTCACTCCCCCTGCTTGTGTTCCCTCTCTCGCTGTGTCTCTATCAAATAAATAAACTCTTTTAAAAAAAAAAGAAAAGGAGGGGGTTTGGGGACCTCCAGCAGCAGCGTCGCTTGGCAGTTTGTAAGAAATGCTAACTGTCGAATCTCTGACCTAGACCTACTGAAGTAGGAATGCGAGGGGCAGAGGCCCCCTCCGTGCTGGAGGCGGCCTTCCGGGGCACGCTGGTGCTTGGCACAAAGCCCTGAGCTTGAGGAGCCACTAGCCGCCGGCCTCTGCTTCAGCTTCAGTTGGTGACCATTTTGAAGGGGAGAGATCATAGAACATTTCTGTCATGGCCAAAAGCCCTGCTGCACACAGCGCTGAGGAGGTCCTGGGCACTCGCCCTGCGGTCTGTGCCCCTTCCGTCCCCCCCCTCCGGGCACCCTCTGGGGGCTTGTTGGAAATGCCGACTCTCAGGTGCTTTCTTGGGCCCTGCATCAGAGTCTGCAGTTTAACAGGCGCTCAGATGATTCTTATACACTTTGAAGTCTGAGCAGCACTGACTGGAGTGACCTTGCCTTATTTCCTCCCCTCAGAGCTGTCCCCTCAAAGAAGACAGCTTCCTGCAGCGGTACAGCTCAGACCCCACTGGCACCCTGACCGAGGACAACATAGATGACACTTTCCTCCCAGCACCTGGTGAGTGACTTACTGTGGACAGGGACGGTCCCGCTCCCCGGCCTCCATCCCCCGGTACCCAAGCCAGTCCAGAGTGGACACTGGCAAGTCTGCAGGCACAATGTAGGCACTCAGAGGCCGGGAAATACAAAACGAGCGAATGGGTCCTTGTGTTGAACTCGGGTCACGTCCAGCTGGGAGGCGTGTTCTCAGGATCAATATGCAGATTTTCTAGAATTTGAAACAAACATTAAAGAAGTGTGTGCACGTGCGTGTGAGTATGAGCAGGCGTGTGTGGGTACGATTGTGTGTGTGGATGAGTGTGTCCTTGTGCACACACGCGTGTGACGGGTTTGATCCCGGTACCTTCTTGGTCTATGAAACAGGAATTGTCCTACTTGCAGCTTTGCCCGCACGTGTTCCCATGTGCACACGTGCATTTCAGGGCAGGCTGTCCTGAGAACTTTAAGGGGGCCCGAGACCAGTGTGCCCACTGCCCTGCGAGTCAGAGACGAGAACACAGTGTCTCTGGCGGCACCAGCACGCAGCCATGTTGCCAGGCGCCATTCCCTCAGCTGCCTTGTGGAACAGTACCACCGGGGCTCAGAGGCACAGCGGAATCCCGCCGGGGCTGATGCTTGCTGGTTACGTTACCTGTGGTTTCTTTTCCATTTCAGAATACATAAACCAGTCCGTTCCCAAAAGGCCTGCGGGTTCCGTCCAGAACCCCGTTTATCACAATCAGCCTCTAACCCCGGCTCCTGACAGAGACCCTCACTACCAGAACCCGCCCAGCAGCGCCGTGGACAACCCGGAGTATCTCAACACCTGTCCTCCCTGCGTCAGCGGTGTGCGTGACGGCCCCAGCCTCTGGGTCCAGAAAGGCAAGCACCAGATCAGCCTGGACAACCCCGACTACCAGCAGGACTTCTTTCCCAAGGACGCCAAGTCCAACGGCCTTTTTAAGAGCCCTGCGGTGGAAAATGCAGACTACCTGCGGGTCGCACCTCCGAGCAGTGAGTTTATTGGAGCCTGACCATGGAGGGCAGCGTCGCCATCGAGTCTCGGATGTGTCCCCACCAGCACCCCCGGGACCACGCCACCAGAGCTCCTCCAGCGCTGAGAGCACGCCCACGTTGACGCTTAGACCCGTGGACTGGCTTGGCCATGTTTCCTCCGAGGGATCCATCTCTCACCCAGGAAGTCAGGAAATACCCGCTCCTCGGAGGCACTTTGGGAAGTTGCTGGGACATTCCTTTGTCTTCAAACTGTGAGACTTCCACAAAATGGCATCCAGCCACAATACCATCTCTTTGGGCAGAAGGTCATCTCTCGGTGAGGTGTATCTGATTTAAAAAAAAAAAATACACTACACAAGGAGTTTTACTGCTTGGGGACCATGGGGGTTTTTAATTGTTAGAACCGATTAGATTTCTCATGGGCTTTTCCAACGAGGAAGAAGCTTGCTCATAGTACTTGCTGCACTGAGTTGATCTAGGCCCAACAGTGACCAAGAAGCAAGGGTCCGAGCCTTCCAGCTAACATTGGATTCCACTGAGCCTAGCTTCAAGATTCTTCCATTGCAAGACAATTAAAAAAGAAAAAAAAAAAAATGAGAAGGACTCTTTGTCCTAAACAGGACTGATTGGTACTGTAGCAAATCCTAGCAGGTACAAGAGGATAAGCCACTTTGAACCTTTGGACCCTTCCTGAGCGCAAAAGAAACGGAAGGGGTAGAATTCTTCTTCAGACTTCTATATAAATGACTTCATGGTACTTACTCTCCATTGGTTGACCAGTGTTTTCTGGCTAAGTATTGGACTTACTTGTTCCTTTTCCATTCCACTGTTTGGAAACTGTATGCTTTCCCTGTTGGTGAGAAGAGACGGTAACTGGGACCAGCTCATATTTGCTCAGCATTCAGACCAATAGCCTTTAATCATGATGGAACCATAATGCAAAAGTTCACCCAGGAACAGGGCTCCCAAATTTGAGTCTCAGAGGAAATACATCAAGTCCTCTGGGACTGGGGGATGGGCACACATCAGGACGCTGCAGCAATGAGAAGCTCCTCCTAAAACTCATTTAGCCTCCTACCCCACCCACCCGCCACTACCAAATTAGGCTACTTATGGGAGATAGTTTTCTTTGTATTTTACTTTAGTGTTTTTTTACTTTAATTTTTTACTCAAAGGGTACTTTTTTCCCTCCTGTCTGGCAAGCTGCTCCCAAAGCCCCTTCCTGAATGCCCCCTCCGTGGATGAAGGGATCCAGGTTCCGGGGCCGCTAAGCAGGTACTGACAAGCCCTCGCCCCCGGGGGCACGTTTTACAGGGGGAAGTAAAAATAACACTACACAGCAGGGAATTAAAGCGGTTAATATGAAGTCAGAGTTTGAAATTGATGATAATGACAACAATATTTACAGGTTGTTTTTCGGGGGGGTGGGGCAGAAAATTCCCTCTTAAAACGATTTCCCTAGCATTGGAGGATCCAGCTAATTTAGGGCCCCAAGTATCTTTCCGCCTCCTGTGTCCCTGCAACCTCACCGGGTCACGAGTCCCCCGTAAACAGGTGTTAATCATGGTTAGTCCACGTTCACTCTTTCAAGGAAAAAATGTTTCAGACAGTGTTTTCGGCCTATGGATGTGTTCAGCCTCACACACGTATGAGATTTCCCTTTTGCTGTTAACGTATCTTTGACTCTCAGCTCAGGGCCCCCCAGTTTTGTTACCAATATACTGACTCTGTCCCGATGGAAATATAAAGTCTATTCAAGGCCACTGTGCTCTCAGATCCTCCTAAGCACCTCTAGCAGCTCAGCACAGGCTCCAAAGATATAAAAATAAGTGCAACATAATCCCCGACTCCAAGAAATTCACAATTTAGCCAAAGGAGTTGACTGGACTCATAAATACAAACCTTAAAACAACATGACAGGTGGTTCGCAAGAGGGGTCAGCCAAGCACAGAAGGCACAGTGCAGGGAAGAAGGGGGGGGGCCTGGAGGGCTGATGGGGAGGGAGTGGTAGAGTTAGGCCAAACACAGTCAGGTTCTTAGCCACGAGGGAAATGGACGTGCGCTCCCAACAGATGAAACCTTGACCAAGAAAGCATCTGTCAGAGAAACTGCTAATAAAGTAGGAGAAAGGCCGCCTTCGTGCATCTTAACAAGCTGTCCCTTTAAGCCTGGGAACTAGCATCCCCTCCCCCCCTCCTGCCTCCTTGGGGATCTGAAAATGATTAGTGAAAAGATTAAACATTTCTAAGACTCTCGAATTTTATGCCATTGTCGGTAAACCACTTTCATTACTTATTCACCTCAGAACATAAATATTTCAGCCGGAAGTTTATTTGGGCCCTGGCAAGTGGACTGATGCACATTCTGTTACCACTTATTCATCGAGAGGCAAGTGATCGGTGAGGGAGAGCAACTGTTTATCAGTCTAACTGTAGCAGTTAAATCCTAGTATTTTTGTAATTTCCAATATTTTATTGTAATATAATAAAACAGCAAGAACTATTCTAGCTTTTTCTCCTTTGTATTTCAGTTTTCCCGCATAAAATCTAGGTGCTAAGTCCTCTCGATGTGAAAACTGTGTTTCCCACCATGTCCTCCCATGGCTGTGCAGGGAGGTGCAGAGGGGGCTGGGAGATGCTGCAGAGCCGGAGACGGCAGAGCCCGAGATGGCAGAGCCCGAGACGGCAGAGCCCAAGACGGCAGAGCCTGAGACAGCAGAGCCCGAGTCGGGGACCCCCACCCCCAGCACCGGTGTTTCCATCTCACGGCCCTGCTTGGCCAGAGTTCCAAGCTTCCAGTCCATCTCCATTCCTCCTTGTTGACCCCAGGTCCTAAGACCCTACAGAGAGCCTCTTCCTTCCTCACTCCGCCCATGGTCCCAACTCAGATCTGGCCTTTGGAAACAGCTCAGGGGACGCTGACCATGGGCCAGCTTCCTGACACATCTCCTATAACTCTAAGGGGTCCCTGCAGTCATCCCTGTGGACAGCACTTCTGTCACATCCCAAATTCTAGATGTGCTGGGTCCCAGTTGTCACTGACGTTATTACCACAAGGAGCACTGGTGAGGGCATCATTTTGCATTCCAAGTGATGACAAGTCTTAGGTATTTGTTGAAAGTTCTTAATTGGGGGCTTTAGCCCCTCCTCCACACCCCTCCCCACCCGCCCACCAAACTGCAGATGGAAATGAGCTCATTTCCCAGCGTGGCTGCTCCCCAGGGTCTCCTGGGGTCTGACCTCAAGGATTCTGAGTTGATTTGCCTCAGGAGCAGCCTGGGCCCAGGGGCCTCTCCGAACTTCTGCAGGTTGTGATGAGCACCAAAGTTTGGGGAACCACGGGTGAAAAGGAAAGAGCAGTGGGGTGGGGGAAGACTTGTCCCTAGACCGGTGGCATCGCGCTTGCCTGTCACACTCACCAGGCCTCAGGTTTTGCAGGCAGAGGTAAAGCTGGCGGTTTACGGTGACTTGCAGTCCTCATCCTCGCCGCCAACCTTAAAAAGAAGGGGCCGACATAAACAATGAAGCTTGGAACACTGCATCAAAAACTAATGCTGTATTTCATAGTGACTAACATAACAATAAAAATTAAAAAAAAAAAAAAGGGCCATACCCATACCAGTAGAGTCAGACTCTCAGGGGCTCCCCTGTGATCCTAGTGGGCAAGCAGAGTTGAAAGCCTCATCTGTAAGGTGACCTGCAGGTGTCTGAGCAGGCCCCCCAGTCCAGGCAGGATAGAGAAACTGGGTCAGGTAAGGTTCCTGGAGGGGGCAGTGGCGGCGGACGGAACAGTGTGCAGCCCGTATTCCTGAGACTTGGCTGCTAGTGACTATTCCAAAGACAGATCCTTTGTCACCAGCAGCTCATCCTGTAAGTGGCAAATACCCAAACCTGAGCTTTGATAGGACCCTGAAACAGTTTGCATTTTCTAAGAAGTCAGAAAAAAATCCATCTCCTCCACAGTGAAGGAGGTGCTCCAATGAGGCGCTCAATGGAAGCAACAGCTGGGGAGACTGCCTTAACATCTTCTCTGCATTTCTTTCTCTTGATAACTGCACGTTCTTATTGCAACATAACGATCTGTTTATATGTCCCCGCCTAGGGCTGTCAAACCTTAGCGGAAAGAAATCCGCATACCTTTTTGTACTATGAAAGACACATACAGATAGGACTTTTAAAGCACAATCTATTTTTGCAACTTTTTTGCAGACTATTCTCCTCTCATGTAGCTCTGAACCTTGTAAAGTATGTTTTTAGGAAAACTCATTTTTCTACTAAGGGTTAGAAACACAAACAATCAAAATTCAAAACTGAAATCTTTGTTTAAAGGGATTTAATCCAAGCAGGGGGAGTCTGTCTATCTTGTAAAAAGGGCACAACCTCATTGCAGAGCCAAGCTGGGTCACGGTCGGTCCTAAGAGAACAGTACCTTGTATATTTGTGAAACGAGGAAAGGTAAACAGCACATGCGGCTCAGTCTTGCTCTGAAGCCGGTTCTGTCAAGTCTGCAGCAACGCTGGAGGAAAAGAACGACTTCCTGCTAACACAGGACGGTCAGTGTAAAGAAAAGCAATAATATAGCACTTTGTTGGCTTATATATACTAATCTGACTTTGGTACAAATTATTTTTATATTTACAGTTGATATGCATTTACCGATACACTAGAAATACCTTCAGAACTCTAATCACAGTCAGCATGTTTTGGCAACTTGGTAACTCAGTCCGTTGGTGAAGCCCATGTTTCCCAGGCCTGTGCATGATGCCGCCCCCCACCTCCATCCCAGAAAGGGTGTTCTCAGCCCTGGCTGCACAGTGAAATCCCCTGGGGAGCTTCTGAAACCAGTGAGCTCTGCTGCACTTCAGACCAATTAAATACAAACCTTTATGGGTGAAACCCAGGCATTCGTACTTTGGAAAGCTCCGAAAGGTCCTTCTCATGTACAACCACGGCTGAGAACCAGCAGTCCAGGGTGCCCGTGCTTGCGGCAAATTCTGCTGGTGTAGGTACCCCAGGCTTGGCTCCCAGGAGGGGAGATCTCACTCAGTGCGTGTTGCTAGGGGGCAGGAGCATGAACATCCCTGACAGGCTGCCCTGGGCTGCAGGGGGAAGGTCTAACCAACTGATGAAAGGAGAAAGCAGTACGGAACAGATTCTTTTTCTCCATTTGCTCTATTAAAGGTGGACTGGTAGTAAAATAAAGATAGCAAGCATTCTTGCTGCCTGCAACAGGCTTGGTGCCTGCCCATGGTCACCAGGTGACCAGAGAAAACCCTGCCGTATCAGCTACATTACGAAGGGGAGACATCAGAACGATTGTGTGAGTAGTAGGATGGCTGTTACAAAAACAGGAGTCCAAGAAAAGGGTTCTTGCTTTAAGAAACACTTTAATAGTTTTCTCATCAATTGTATCTGGGAAAATACCTGAAGCGATTTGTACTGTTTTCTCTACCATGTTTAACGGTACACTCAGGGTGCACCCTCTCAGCTCACAGGTCTGTCCTGTCATATTTGCCCACAGCAGTACCACGAGTCCCCACCCCATCACCTAGCAGATAACGCTGCAAGGAAAAGCCTAAATACCTATATTTTTAGGTGCATTTAATTGTTATTTTTTTTCAACCCTTTGGACCTGATTTGGCTACAAAATAATCCTACAGTGTATAACACCATCTCTTGGAAATGAAGAGGTCCTACAGATCTGATGGCTGATGATCAGAGGCAACCATGTAAACTGGTTAGCAACAGAGGGCAGTAACTTCATTTTTGAAATGAGCAAGCAAGAGCTTGCTAGCTTCTACATATGGTATGTCTTAACTTTGTAAAGTTTTGCTGTGATGAAAACAATATTTGTACAGATGAAAAGCAAGATGCTCTTTTCTGTGGTTTACACTGTTGATCAGAACATGTTGACTGTATATAAAAAATCAGATGTATATTATTCATTGCTCTTTACTTATGACTACCATATAAATAATAATATTGTATCCTTTGTTAACAATGGGGTGTTGACAGTAGTTTGTTAATCATATCTGACCTACTGTAGATGTTCTTCCTGATGACTTTTTTAAATTAATAAACTTTATTTTTAGAAGGAGTTTTAACTTCAAAAACTGAACAGTCGAGCAGAAAGTACAGAGAGTTCCCGTGTCCTCCCTTCCCCCACTCCCGCCTCCCCTACTGTCAGGTTCACACCTAAGTGGCCTGGGGACTTTTTTTTTTTTTTGAAGATTTTCTTTCTTTTTTATCTGAAAGAGAGAGAACGAAACCCTGAGAGGAGTAGGGGGAGGGGCACAGGGAGAAACAGGTTCCCGCTGAGCAGGAAGCCCAATGCAGGACTCATCCCAGGATCCCGACCCCAGGATCATGACCTGAGACAAGGCAGGAGCTTAACCGACTGAGCCACCCAGGAGCCCACCTGGTAGCTTTTTAACGTTTGAAGGTTTCTTGCGTGTGACCAGGACGCTCCTCGGTGCCACGCTTGGTGCCACGCTTGCAGCCACGTGCATTCTGAGCCGCATGTGTAAACACTGCAGAGAGGGAGCACCCAGCTCCCCGCCCCATGGGCTTCCTCGTGGAGAAGCTGAGAGCCAAGAGGACAGATTTGTCTATGGTAGGCACGGAAGCAAACGGAAGTTCCGTTCTGATTCTACTAAGTGCTAGAAAGAATGAAGCAGCGCACCCGGTGTGGGGCTGGGCTCCGCGGCTCACCCCTCCCCACAGCCCTCCCTTCCAGGCTGGGGACTTGCCCGCTCCATGAGGCCTCCGTGTGGTGGGAATGACGACATCCTAGGCTTCATGGAAGCCAGGAAAGTAACCACCAGCACCGAAGGAAATCGTTCTGTGAAGGCTGAGGTGTAAGTTCTATAGAAACCCCGGTTCTCCAGGGCAGTACTTGCTAGGTACGTGAAATAAGCGGTCTTCTTATCTGTGTGGACCTGAGCCAGAGTCAGGAGATGTAAACCATCCCAACAACCGAGGACAAGCAAACAGGTGATGAAGCAGGTAACACCACCAAGGAGGAGCGGTCAGCTTCCGGAAACCAAGGACCAGCGCGGAGCCCGGAGCCCGCAGCTAGCACCTGGAACCCACTCCCCTGGCCGGAGTAGTCCACAGGGCTTTAGGTTTGACTTTCAGTGCTCTGACTCAGAGGATAAAGGCCCCCCCAATACTTTCCCTGGGACCAGCTGGTCCCCACACAGTGCTCCACCTTGTTTCCGTTACACCGGAGAACCGAGAGCAGAAGTCAGCCTCTGCCGCCTCACAGCCGCCCCTGCTGCTTACAGTGTTGACACTCCTCATTTCTAGGCAAGCTACAGCCTTGTTTTTGCACTGTTCATTCTGAAGATCATCAGTCACCTACATACAAACAGAAGGCTAGGAGTGAACTGTAATTCATGTGGAAGTAGGACATCAGGCTAATGAGGTCCTTGAAGAATAAGCCAGTCAGGAAGCTCTCGGGGTCCCCATGGGACCCAGGCTTCCCTGGCCTGCCGAACCTCCACACCCTGGCACGGTCTGGTGCCTCAGGAAGGAATAAGCCCCTTAGAGCTCAAAGCCTTTGATTAGGGGGTTTTGCCCCATACCGAGAAAGGCAAGTGTCAGCAAATGAGGCAGACATGGAGTATTATGGGGCACTGACTGCCTAGATCCTAAAGCATCACCCACCAAGAGAAGGCCGTGGCCATCCCAGAAGAGCACCCTCAGCTCTGGGCAACCTAGTCCCGCTGTCTGCACCGCTCACCATCCCGCTCCCCATAATTCCGGCTGAAACTCAAGGCAGATGGAGTTTCAGCCAGAAGAGATCTCGCTCTGGCCAATAATCTTGTGAAAGTAATTATAACTACCTGGGGAGGGAAGAGTTTTCCCAAGAATGGGAAGGTCTGAAAAGGGGGACAGAATTGTTCTTCCTGCTTTTTCTTTGGATTCTCCCTTTGTTGGGGACTTGGGTGAGGTTCTTTTGAGGCAAGTTCTCCAGACTTTGCCCCTCTTTAGGTCTTGCCTCTACATCCCGAAAAGACATTTAAAAACTTGAGTAGAAAAGCCCTAGGATCACATCTGATCTCTGCCTTAGTTTCAAAAATTGTAAACAAAATATGACAAAGATCCAATAGGCACACATTTGTAGTTTCTAAATGGGTACCTTGCGGGAGCCTCCCCCTCTGCTCCCCATCATTCACACTCAGAGCCCTGAGAGATACAAATCATGGGGAGGACAACCATGTCTATACTCTGATGTGCTTCTATAAGTTCTGCCCTGAATCTCCTTCTCCTTGCCTGCAACACTGAGCTAGAAAAACTGAATTCTAAAAAACAAAAACAAAAACAAAACTGGATTCTAGGGTCTACAGGAAACAAAAATATATCCTTTACCCCATTCTTTTTTTTTTAAGAGTTTATTTATTTGTGAGAGAGAGAGTGTACACATGAGTGAAGGGGCACAAGCAAGGGAAGCAGCAGAGGGAGGACAAGCAGGGAGCCTGATGCAGGTCTTGATCCCAGGGCCTCAGGATCATGACCCAAGCCAAAGGCAGATGCTCAATTGACTGAGCCATCCAGGCAACTCATCCTTTATCCAATTCTCAAAGACTACTCCAAGCAAAGAACATTCGTCATCCTCAATCCATCACATGTCTAGTCTGGAGCAAGAGTCCAGGAGGACCTGGAGAGCCCACCACTCTATTCTCCCCTGGGGCTCAGTCCTGCACAATGTAGGCCACCCCAGGGCCACTCCTTGGCATGGAGGTCTACACAGGTGAAGATGCTGAACAAGCCTCCAGTCCAGGGACACCTGGGCAAGAAGTCCCTAGAATCCCAGTGCCTGAGCATGTGCAGAAGGGGAGGGCAGGCTCCAGGTGAGTAGGGGTGGGGGTGGGGGAACTAAGACTGGGGTCCCCAACAAGCCAGGGTCCCCAACACCTGGGACCGAAGGTGGTACTGCTCAACCAGATGGGACCTGACAACTTAACCGAAACTGGGAGGCCCAGAGTTTCCAGGAGCCTAAAGGCCAATTCAGTTTTCTAAAGTGCATAATCCGATTAGTTCAAGATGGCGGAAGGCCAGGTGACCGCATGTCGGGGAGTTCCCTGAAGAAAGCTGAATTCCAGCAAAAAAACCACTACAGGACCACCGTGAACACCCATGAAATCAGCTTGAAATGTGATATTTCGCACTTTTGGATCACCATGGGAGACAAGGACCATCGGCAAAAAGGTAGAAACAAGTAAGAGGGACCG